>JADRCD010169947.1:0-16211 GCA_019843815.1 Montemys delectorum | reverse complement strand
GAAACCCATGGCGGGGCACCAGCAGCTGCTTGGGAATAATGGCAGCCATGTGTCTGCTCCCCAGCGCGGCAGCTGCGGCTGGCATTCCTCATGCACTCATGGAAAGACACACTGGACTATTCCAGCAACACTATGGAGTCTGCACTTCAGTATGAAAAGTTCATGAACGTGAGTACCCAGTTCTTGCCAGAGGTGGAGGGCATTGTAGGTGGTGTGGGTCTTCTGATATAAGCCAGAGCACAGTGATGGCCACTTGGTGCCACTTCTTGAAACTGATAGCTGCAAAATAAAGGCCATGTTCACATGCAGGCCATTTCATTCTGACTCAGGCTTCCTGCCCAGGAACTATGTCACATTTCTCTCCCAAGGAATAAGTGTTCTTTTGGAACTCTGCATTGTGCTGACAGATCTCCCCTCAAGTAACATCATGTCAGTAGGATGACAAGTCTTGGTAGTTAGAAGCTTATTCAAATGCCATTAACCTGATTTCCATAACTTCAGGAGTTTTTCTTAAATGTGAAAGATATACTCCGAGCCCCTGTAGACATCACTGGCCAGTTTGAAAAGTGGGAAGCTGAAGAAGTGGAGCTAAATAAGAAGTAAGGTGGAGCCTTTTCCTTGGTGGTGGTGGATGGAGGGAGGGAAGGAGGGGGAGAGGGAGAGGGAGAAGGAGAATGTGCGTGCGTGCGTGCGTGCGTGCGTGCGTGCCTGCATGCCTGCATGCGTGCTGGGCTGGCTGAAGGTCTCACTCCATCATGGCCTGTCCGTGGTAGCTGATGAGGCCAGGCCCTGTCACATGTCAGAAGTGTATTACTTGCTGATGATGGCAGTGGCTCTGGTTGCTGGGGTCCAGAGAGCTATGCTGGAGCATCAGGCCTGACAGGTGCTTCAATTCCTCTTCCTTGTGCAGCTTCTATGACAAGAAGACCGCAGTTCATGAAGCCCTGTGTGATAACATTGACACCCGTACTGTCATGGAAGAGATGCGGGCTTTGGTCAGTCAGTGCAACCTCTACATGGCAGCTAGGAAGGCTGAACGGAGGAGGCCCAACCGGGCTCTGCTGGAGAACATTGCCCTGTACCTCACCCACATGCTGAAGGTGAGGCTGGCTACAGGTCCGTGATGGGAACTTAGCTTCTGAGTGATACTTGGAAGCTGCTGCGTACTGACCAGGATGGTCATCCTCGTCGGAGGCCTCCCTGAAGTGTGCTTAGAGCCTCAGAGCCACCTGTAGTCACAGCTCTTCTCCCATCTTGGAGTTTGAGAGCAAGAGCCAGTGAGTGAAAAGACCTTGGCTCTTAGCACATCTGTGCAGAGTAGTTCTAGCTCCAGGCCACCATGCCCTAGAACAGCTCTTCCCTCCTAGGTCAGTGGGACTTTCCCTGCCTCATCCACCTGTTCTTGTTATTGGCCCTTAGGGAGGTGCACCGTGAATGGATGCAGGCACCCTGGGATAGGGTTAAAGGCCTTAATGTTGCCCTTTCCTGCCTCTCCTCAGACAGTCGGGACCACCCACCTGGCTCCCTATCCCCAGAAAAGTCAGGACAGTTTGTGAGCTACTGGCCATGGGTGACACCTCACCTCTGTATATATCCTGTGAATCCTACACACAGTTTGAGTCTATCTCTTTCTTCCCTCAGATCTTTGGGGCCATAGAGGAGGAGAGCCCCCTGGGTTTCCCAGTTGGTGGGCCTGGAACCAACCTGAATGTAAGTAGAGCACACTGAAAGGATCCCCATGCACCAGCTGCTGCCACCATCTTTCTGCCTTGAAGCCACCTGTGCCCTTTCACAATAGCTCCTCTGTATGTCTGCATGCCTGCCTGTCTCTCAGTGTGTGTAAAGAGGTCAGAGGTCAGCCTCAGAAGCCGCCTGCCTTGTTTTTTGAGATGGGATCTCTCATTGACCTGGGACTCTCTAATGAGGCTAGGCTGGCTAGCCATCAAGCACCAGGAATTCACGGGTCCTAGTATCCCCAGCCCTGGGATCATAAGCGGCATGTCCTATCACCCTGGCTTTTTTATGTTAGGGATCAAACTCAGGTCCTCATGCTTGTCCAGTAGCACTTTACCAACAGCTCTCTCCTCAGTCCCCCTCTTTAAGTTTTAAGTCACTTCTAGGTTGTATTTAGTCCCCATGTTATAAATGTTGTGCAGATGGTAGAGTTTAGGGAATGATGGTACATGTTCAGTGCAAACACACAATCTCTTTTTCCTCCAAATACTTCAACCTGAGTGTTCTAGTTAGGGTTTCTATTTCTGTGAAGAGCCAACATATAAAGGAAAATATTTAATTTGGGGCTGGCTTACAGTTTTCAAAGGTTTGTTCATTATGGTCATATCAGGAAAGCATGGCTGCGTGCAGGCAGACATGGTGCTAGAGAAGGAACTGAAAGTTCTACATCTTGATCCACAGGCAGCAGAAGGGATTATGAGCTACACCGGGCATAGCTTAAACATAGGAGACTTTGAAGCCTTCCCCCACAGTGACACACATCCTCCAACAAGAGGATGCCACATCTCCTAATAGTGCCACTCCCTATGGGTCAAGCATTCAAACACATGAATGAGTCTATGAGAGTGATTCCTATTCAAACCACCACACTGAGCATATGGAGTGCGGACACTCTAATCAGTGGACTTTTTCCTAAAGTTCATACCACAAAGGTCACATACCACAATGCTATTCTGGGAGAACTCCCACTATTTGTGTTTGCCCCACAGAGCTAGGCAAAACCTCATGTCAGGCCAGGTCCAGCCCTTGTCCTGGCAGCCAGAGCCAAGAAAATGGAAAGTAGCAGTCCCATAGAGCATCTGTGTACCAGTCTAAGCATGCAAAGAAGCCCAGTTAGAGCAGACCCATGGTCCCCAGCTGGCTTCGGTACTTGTAGATCGAGTGGGCTGATGAACACACACGACAGTTGTGTTCCTATGCTACATAAGGACAGCTGTGTAAGATTCCCCTCCACCTTTCTCTTGCAGAGAGCACTCTTTAATTACGAAACTAAGAAAGTGTATATAAATGTTTAGGTGGAGCATCTGCTGTGCTAATGCAAACAGTAGCTCAGTACAAATGGAAAGACAAAGCTGTCTCAGGGCTGCTTCCTACTGATGAGCAACCCAAGAGGCCCCTCCTCCACACGGGGCTGTCAAGTCAAGCCAGCTCAGCTCAGTGAAGGAAGAAACTGTCAGCCAGAACTGTTGGTTATGGACTTTGCCAGATAGGAATCACTGCTGGGGCATTTTTTAAGTCCACACAAGGCTCTTCTGTCCTGTTAACAAAAACTCTGCCAGCGTTCTTTTTTTCTTTCTTTTTCAACATTTTATTTTTAATTGTGTGTATCTGGGGGAGGGGTATTTGCAGTGAATGTAGGTGCCCTCAGAAGAAGATATCAGATTCCCTGGAGCTGGAGTTACAGGTGATTGTGAGTCACCTGATATCGATGCTAGGAACTGAATTTGAATCCTTTACAAAGCCACCAAGTATTGGGCCATCTTTCCAGCCCTCTCTCTTTTCTTTGACAACAACAACAAAAAGAACAAGACATAACTTGTAGGTGAAAGTTGTTCTGCCTTAGAACTTAAAGGTAGCTTTTAGTCTTCAGTAGTGTTGTGGTCTTGGGTAGGCATCTTAAGATATATCATCACATCCTGCATCCCCAAATGGGCTCATTAGCCCCTTGAAGTTGGCCTGTAGGAAGAAGCAGCCACAAATGAACATGGTAAGCCTGTGAGGCCAAGCATCCTCTATCCCACAGCTCCCATTGTAAAGTTCAGGTGATGATTTCTGAGTTTAAAAGGTTCTGTGTGAGCCAGAGAGGCAAGACCTGAGCCTGAACCTCTTGTGCCCAGGTAGAAACCGGGCAGCAGGATTCTAGCCCCAGGACTCTTGGAGGCAGACTCTGCCGTCTACCAAGGAGCCTCCTTGAGTACTGGAAGCCACGGTTGGCTGTATGGTGACTAGCCTGTTTAAGCTGTCCAGAGGAGTTGGAGATAAGGTCTGGTACCGTCTGGAAGTGCAGAGCCTCTGCTGCTTTGAGACAGTTTCCCCTCAGTCTCTCTGCAGGAGGGCCAGGCCTCCTTATCCTGGCTCTCCAGCGACTGGGTAATTGAGACATAGGGAGACCCTGTTCAGAAGCCCCAGGCCTTTTTGGTCCCAGAGATAGAGAAATATACTGTAAGCTAGTTCTAGATTCAGACTCCTGTTTGGGTTTTGCCCAGTGTGGTTTTGGGTCCCCTAGGTTTGGGGTTGTTTTGTTTTGTTTTTTGTTTTTTTCAAGACAGGGTTTCTCTGTATAGCCCTGGGTGTCCTGGAACTCACTCTGTAGACCAGGCTGGCTGAGAACTCCACCTGCCTCTGCCTCCCAAGTGCTAGGATTAAAGGCGTGCCCACCACTGCCCGGCGGGTCCCTTGGCTTTATCCTTAGTGTCATTGTAGGCAGTGATCCTTTGTTCAGCTATTAGTGTATGTATAAGTTGTAAGATGACTCAGCAGGCCCACATGTTAACACAAGTAGTCAGTGCATCCTGACAGCCCATTGGAAATGGTATGGACAAGTTTCTGAACTGTGTCTGTTCTGAGGAAAACACATCGTGTCAGCAGTGGACAGAGTAGTGTCTGCTGAAGTGTATCCTACTGGAAGCCCAAAAGCACCTTTGCTCCCTGGCCCACATCACCTTTATTAGGTACTTGGAGCTAAGGTTGTCGGCATGGTGACTAGCTTCTTCAAGCTGTCCAAGAAGGGTGGAGATAGGGTCTGGCTGCACTCCAGCACATGCCACTCTCATTCCACTTGGCATGAAGAGGACTTGTGGGCTTCAGGACACAGGGTTCAGCAGCATGTATCCTGTGGCATATCCACTGAACTGTTAGGTATTCGGTTACAAAACAGCAATGGCTCTTGTGACTCAAATCCGTTCTTTCCAACAGCTCGAGACTACAGTCATGCCCTACCTGCAGGTGTTATCAGAATTCAGAGAGGGAGTGCGAAAGATTGCCCGAGAGAAAAAAGGTAAGGCCCCATGTTGGGTACCCCACCCTTGCTGCTCACCCTCTGCTGGGTTACCTGTGATGGCTGTCCATGGTGTGTAGGTGTGTAAGCCCCGTGCCAAACTGGATCTCCTCTATTCCTTGCGACTCTCAGGACAGCATTGTATTGGGTCAGAGTTTCTTTTGACTTAGAACATCTCAGGCAGAACCTTTCCTTGGGCCAAGGGCCAGGTATCTGCATAGCTCTTGTTCTCATAGAGGCAGGCTAGAGGGCCCTATGCACAGCCAGCATGCCCTTTGGGTTGCATTGTATCTCTTTTCTGTTTCTGGTTACCTTGGCTTGAGGCACTAGAGAGTGGTTTGTCCTGCTGAATTCTCGGGGTGCTTGGAGAAGCTCCTTCTGGGGCCAGAGCTAGAGTCATATTAGTGCTCTGCCTTGTGCATGGTGGTGCTAGGCTGCCTATGCATACCAGGTCTTCATCTTCCAAAGTTAGGAGGTATGTGGTTTGAGAGGTAGAGGATCAGGCGGGGTGCAGAGAAAAGACACCACGATTTGTGCCAGGTGGTTCTGGGAAATCAGCTGCCGCTGGCACAGGTATCCCCAGGAGGCACTCTGTCTTAGAACCTTGTTCAGGGAAGGTTTCTTTGCCTTCCTGGGTGCCACACTGATTACAACGTGGCTTGCTTCCCAGCAGGAATGCTACTGGCCACAACAGTGGTGGCCTCCGATTCAGAAGAGCCTCTCCTTCCCAGTCCTCCAGTAAGTAGGCTTCTATCCTGGTCCCAGACCCAGTAGCCATGACACTGGGGACCCTAGTAGCCTGGGCTGTGCCCTCTGTGAGTCATGTAGGTGACAGTACCAGGCCTCTCCCTGTAGGGGACTAGGCTCAGGCAGGCATATAATTTATTGAGGTGGATAGTTGTTTCAAAAGTAATCTTAAGGGCTGGAGAAGAGATGGCTCAGCAGTTAAGAGCACTGACTGCTCTTCCAGAGGTCCTGAGTTCAATTCCCAGCAACCACATGGTGGCTCACAACCATTTCTGATGGGATCCGATGCTTTCTTCTGGTGTGTCTGAAGATAGCGACAGTGTACTCATAAATAAAATAAACAATTCTTTAAAAAAGAAATAGTAATCTTAAGATCAGCATTTGGTGCAGGGCTCCTTGGACAGCGCCACCTCCTACCTCTCCACTGGCCCTCACTGTCAGTGCTGCTCCTGCAGCTGCAGGTTGCCCTATTCTGGTCTTTCATGGAACATAGCATCTTTGAGGTCCGTCCCTATGTTGCTGACATCTGTTTTGATCCGTCTCAAGGCTCAGTGGATCGCTGACTTCTGTTCTAGATCTTGCTTTCTCTTCCTCCTCCTTTGATAGTAGTCGTGAATGGTGCTGCTAAGGACATCAGCCAGGCACGCCCTGGAAATAGATGGCAGGGTTTCTAGGCTTGCCCGTGGGAGTGAGAGTATGGTCTCTGTCTCTGTCTCTGTCTCTGTCTCTTTCTCCCTCTCTCACCCTCTCTCCCACTTAAATGAAATGTGTGTGTGCCTTTTCATACGTGTGTGGAGGCCAGAGGTCAAATTCGTTCCTCAGGATCCATCTACCTTATGAGGCAGATTCTTTCACTGGGGCCTGGGATTCTCTGGTTCAATGTGGCCAACTGGCCAGCAAGCACCAGGGAGCCACTCGTTTCCATCTCTCCAGAACTGGCATTGTAAGCTCACAACACCACGACTGGTGGGGGCTGGAATTTGAATATGGATCCTTAGGCTTGTGTAGCAAGTGTTTTCACCCACTGAGCTGTTTTCTCTGAGCTCAGAGTAAGAACTGTCTCTCTGTCTCCAGCCCGACATTTTTAAATTTTATTTATTTAGGTGGTGGTGATGGAGACTAGCTAAGGCCAATTTGGAAGGGAGCCCACAGACTGCAGATGTCCCTATTTCCTAGCAGAGTTTGCTTCTTAAGGAGATCCTGCAAACACCTGCAGTGCTGTGAGGTTGTGGCTATGTATGGAGGGTCTAGCCTGATGCCCTTGGGTATATTTCCTTCAGGGAAAAGCAGAGGTTTTTGTTGTTGTTGTTGTTTTGTTGTTTTTTGTTTTTGTTTTTGTTTTTTTCGATACAGGGTTTCCTGGCTGTCCTGGAACTCACTCTGTAGACCAGGCTGGCCTCGAACTAGAAATCCGCCTGCCTCTGCCTCCCAAGTGCTGGGATTAAAGGCGTGCACCACCACTGCCCGGCGAAAAGCAGAGCTTTTATGTCCAGAAAAAAAAATATCTAGGATAAAAACAAAACAAAACAAAACAAAACAAAAAGCATCTCTGATGAAAGCCTTTAGGACTCTTGGTTCCTAAGTGCAAGGGGAATTGGAGCCTGAGCAGTAGAGACTCTGGGCTGTATCTGCTGTAGCCCATGGTGCTGGCCTGGCTCTCCGGTGTCTATTCCTTCACCCTCCACAGAGAAAGGTGATGCAGTTGGTGATCTTAAGTATAGCACCAACAGAGAAACCAACTCAGAAGTTAGGAATGTGCTAGCCTTCGGAGACGGTTCACACCCACAGTCCTTTGATTCCTACCTGCTCTGTTGGCTTGGCTCAGTGTCTCCTGCTCTCCTGTGTGTTCTCACTCAGCCTTGGGGCAGCCATTTCTTGTGGTGACCAGGCCAGGTCTGATCAGGCTAACCAAGCTTCCTGTTAAGGCAGATCCACTGTCATCTCTGAGGATGTGTGCAGGTTTTTCCCTGTCTGTGACTCTCCCATATCTGCACCTGGTGGTGACCAGTCAGACATCTCCAAGTGAGATAGGCACCAACTGGAGGACCAGCCACCAGACACAGTCTGAACCCCAGAGACCCTTCAGTCCAACTATATTCTGTTTTGGCAGAACATTCAGAGCTTGTAGGGGGGCGTCTTGCTAGCAACCAAGGAGCTCTTAGCCCTCAGACATACAAACAAGACTGCTGAGCTGGGCCTGTGGCAAGTGTGTGAGGTGACAATGTTAGGGAAGGGAGGAGCCCTTCAGGACATCAGTATTACTCAGGTAGAGTCCCTGAATAAGTATAGCATTGGTCTGGAGACATGCATGAGGGGACATAACCTCAGTGATAAGCCAGGCTGGCAATGACCATAGCTTTGGGTATTATGGAGCCTTGTCATTGTGGGTCAAAGTTTGGCCGTACCAGGCTCTGGACAGCTGACTTCTCCCTGCTCCACAGAATGTTATCAGACAGGTCCTGGCTCCCAGCACTGGTCTGCAGTGCTAGAACAGCCGACTGTCCTCTTTGGACCCTATGGGCTTGCTATGAGGGTGGCTGTGAACCTGTGCTCTGTCCTGGACTTCTGTGGCTGTGGTGGCATGTTAGCCTCCTGGCTTCCCTGGCTTGTCTCCAAATCCAGCAGCCAGCACCCACTCACCAGCACTGTACGAAGCACGGGTTTGGGCCTAGGCCTTCTGTGGTCTAAAGGAGCTGCTTTTTCTTGCCCACAGTCCTTGAGGTTCTGCAACTCAGTGATGCCCTCCGGGATGACATCCTGCCTGAGCTTGGGGTGCGGTTTGAAGACCACGAAGGTGGGTGATTCCTTGAGCTACTACCTGGGCAGCTGCTCTTCTCTCCTTGCAGCTCACCTGCCTTTCCTCACACTCTTGGGGAGATAAACTACATGTACCCTGGTCTCACTGCAAGCTTTCTGACTTCGTGGAGCCTTTTACTCCACAGAAAAAAAAAACCCAACTCTTTAATATTCAAAGAGTTACACAGGGTAGGAAGGAAACACTCATCCGAGGCCACCTGTGCCAGTCTGAAGGTGACTGACTTGAGCATGCTGCTCATTTCCTTCCAGGGATTTGCTCAGCATACTGCAGGTATCTTTCTAATAAGAAGGAAAAAAATAATAATGGACAGTGCACTGTTTTTAATACTGTCTTTTTAGTCAGCACTTGACTAGGTAGTCCAGGCTAGGCTTGAACACATAGCAGTTCTGCTGCCTAGCCTCCCAAGTACTGGGATTGCAGGTGTGAGCCACGACACCTGCTAAAATGATGGGTTGCATTTGATGATTCCAGACAGGCAAGGCCTTCCTATTTTACCATGGTTTCGTGTTTTTGTAGTATTGGGATGGAATCTCAGTGCTATTCAAGCAAGCGTTCTACCCCTGATCTGTAGCCTGGCCCTGTTTTATGATCTTTTTACCAGTTTTCTTTTCCTGGCACTGATTTTTGTCTGTGGGCCAGAGGCAGTGTCCTGGATCCCCATGTAGGAGTGTGTTAGGGCCTCAGCTAACAAGCTCAGGGTGGCAGCATGGAAGCCTGGCAGCCTGGCAGGCTAGTCCATAGCCTCTGGGTCTCACCACCTGTCTGCTTTCAGGACTGCCAACAGTGGTGAAGTTGGTGGACAGAGACACCTTACTGAAAGAAAAGGAAGAAAAGAAAAGGGTTAGTAAGTCAACACGCTGGCGCTTGAGTTTGCTGAATATGAAAACACTGTTGGATTTTTATGTTGTTTTAAGAATGGATGTTTGGGCTGGAGAGTTGTGGCACATGCTTTTAATACCAGCACTCAGGAGGCAGAGACAGGGGGATCTGTATGAGTTTGAGACCAGCCAGGGCCACAGAAAGAAACCCTGTCTCGAAACCAATTCCCCCCAAAATCATGAAGATAAGTTAACCGGGTAGGTAACTACTTCAGAAAAGGGGCCCTTTGTCTGGGTGTTGTAGTACATTCCTTTCATCTCAACACTCAGGATGCAGACAAAGTATATCTCTCTGGGTTTGAGACCAGCTGGGTTTATGTAGTTCATTTCAGGCTAGCCAAGGCTACATAGTGTGACCTTTCTCCACAAAATGTAAAGAGGGTGGTAGTGGAGTTAGCCATTTATTCTATTATGTTTTGTTGAAACAGGGTCTCCTGTGTCCCAAGTTCAGGATTTAGCTACTTGAACTCTTGATCCTACTGCTGTTACCTCCCAATTGCTAGGATTACAGGGGTGTACCACCATCCTCTTTCAAGTGTCAGTTTTGTTTACATTTTACATTTTTTATCTATTTTAGTGTAGTGTTACTATGTATTGGGAGGTAGCAGTAGGCAGGATCAGGTGCAGCCCTTGGTGCAGCTTTTCTCATGGATGCTGGTATTGCTCAGCCTTCCTGGTTTCTCTTGGTTTTATATCCCAACCCCTTAACATTTTTATTTATGTGTATGCATATAGATGAGTGTATGCCACAGCATACAGGCACCTGTAGAGTCCAGAAATGGGCACTGGGTCCTAGCATGGGTGCTAGGATCCTACTTGGGTCCTCTGGAAGCACAGCAAGTACTGTTCAGTACTGAGCCATCTTCCAGCCTCCATCCCTTTTTAAAGATTTGTATTCTTATTTGTGTCTACGTGTGTGTGAGTGTGTGCACGTATGTGTGGGTACCCACAGAAGCCAGAAGAAGATACCAGACCCTCATGAAGCTAGAGTCACAGGTGGTTGGGGCCTACCTGAACAGGGTGATAGGAAAAAATTCTATTCCTTTGTTAAGAGCGGCAAGTTGACTCTACAGGCCCCCACCCTCTTCTCTATGAACTCGAGTGCCCACTTGGCCTTGATCAGCTCCAGGGCATGAAGCTACACACCTCTAGATCATGGCCTGCATGAACTTGGAGTGTCCAGTGAGGTGCCAGCTAGGCCTTGGCTTTCTGGAGTTCTTTGTTACCTTGTTGAGGCCCACAGCTATGGAATAACAGAGTCATGGCTGTTGCCCTCAATGGGAACCATGATAGGAGGGACAGTACTGCCTGGAACAAGTGGATCCCTCAGCTAAAGTAGAGCTGATCACTTAGGAAGTGTGTCACCTGGCTCCCACTTGCCTGCATGTAAGGACTTGGGTGTCAAAATGGGAAAAAGAACAGAAGTGTATTGTCATAGTAAATGTAGTGATGCATGTCTGTAACCAAGAAGCTGAGCTAGGGCAATTACTATGAGTTGCCAACTGACCTTGGCTTTATAGCAAACACTTTCAAACAAAAAAAAAAGGACTCACTATCTCTTTGCTCACTATCATAACTCTGGATGCAGTGAATGGATGAAAGGGTACCTTGGAGTCATTGTGCTCCATGAGCCAGGTACAGGCAGGCACCATGTTGGGTGGACACCAGCTTGGAGAGTAGGCTCAGGGCAGCTCTCTCCTGGAGACCTTTGAGAAAGGAGCAACGGTGATAGCTGACATTCAGGGCCAAGCACCATGGGATGGGTAGGGCCTGACAGAACAGCAGGGTGGCTCAAGAACACATCTCAGGAGTGTGTTGCTTCCTTAGGTTGAAGAAGAGAAGAGGAGGAAGAAAGAGGAGGCGGCCAGGAAGAAACAGGAGCAAGAAGTAACTATTTTACTTGTTTATTTAGGGTTCAGGGTCTCCTGGGCAAAAACCACTCTTTGAGACACAGTTCTCTGTGTCTTCTTTGGGCTTAGACCAAGCACCCTTTGGAGCAGAGCTGGTCTCTGCCTGCCCCCCTCAGATGGTGTCCTGGCATCAGCAGAGGACAGATTGCCCTTAGTGGGCCCCCAGCTCCACAGTCCTGCCCCCTGAGGATTACTGTAGCCCCCAGGCCTCTGGAGTGGACGCTTAGGTGGTCTTTTGCTCCCTGCTTTTAGTTTCCATCTCAGTGTTTCTCCTGGGTTTATGTTGAGTTTAAGGGCATGGAAGCCATGTGGTAGAGGAGGCAGAGTGGGGAGCATTGTTGGTGGGCTGGTCTATGTGTCACTCTGGCTCTGACATCTATTTTGTCTGTGTGTATTCTGTGTTTCAGGCAGCAAAGCTGGCCAAGATGAAGACACCACCCAGTGAGATGTTCCTGTCAGAAGTCAACAAGTATTCTAAGTTTGATGAAAACGTAAGCCAACCCCTGCTCTTCAGACTTTGGTAACACATCATCCAAGCTGGAGTCCAAGGACTTTTAGCCTTGGACCAGTGGGTCTCCTGTAATGACAGCTGGAACCATCCAGCTCCTGTTGGGGCAAAGGCTAAGCTAGGCTGTCTCTGCTAGTTCTGTAGTGAGCTCTGGCCCCTACCTAGCACTATCGGCTCTGACTGCAGACCCAGTTAAGGTGGCAGAAAAAGGGATCTGTAGGTTGTGCAGGGACCCTCCCAACCACCCAAGGTGCCAAGGCCACAGCCTTGTCCCTTAGGTGTCTCTCTGCAGGCCCTTGGATTCATTGCTGTATCTGCCTGGCCACCTCTGAGCTGAGAGGTTATAGGCCCTAGTGGAACTCAGCTCCTCACCCTAAGAAGAGTGCTCCAGGCTTCTCTCTGTTCTCAGCTGCTAGAGCTCCACTGTCAGATGAGCACACTGGACTAAGAGAGCCAGAGGTGTAGTCTCACACCTGTGATCCCAGCGCTCTGAGATGGAGGCAGAAGCAGCTCAAGCTTGAAGCTAGCTCTCTCTTTTTGTTTTATTTTGGTTTTTGAGACAGGGTTTCTCTGAGTAGCCCTGGCTGTCCTGGAACTCATTCTGTCCTTGAACTCAGAGCTCTCCCTACCTCTGCCTCCTGAGTGGCAGGATTAAAGGCATGTGCCACTGCTGCACAGCCAGCTTTTATCTTGAGATCTGTGCCCCATCTCAAAAAAACGATAGATAAACAAGGGTGTGGATGGTGATCCTTAGTAAATACAGCCAAGTCAGGGGGAGAGGTGTCTCCTGGCGGCAGAGATGAGGACCACAGGGCAGAGGTAACTGACGGCATCTGTGTGGTCCTTGCAGGGTCTACCTACCCACGACACTGAAGGCAAAGAGCTGAGCAAGGGCCAGGCCAAGAAGCTGAAGAAGCTCTTTGAAGCCCAGGAGAAACTGTATAAGGAGTACCTGCAAATGTTGCAGAACGGCAGCCTCCAGTGACTCCACGGCAGCCCAGAAGGGGTACGCCTGCCAGCCTGGCCACTGTGGACTAGGCCACACCTACTCAGGCCCCAAGCCCTGATCATGTTTACAGCTGTTCTCACACCTGAATCAGGCAGAGTGGTAGCAGCTCTGGGACACTGATAATAAATTCTTCTGAACCGTCTGCCCTCTCAGCACTTGGAGAGCGGGCCTACAGGTGCCTGGTCAGCAGTGTTCGACTTAGGCCTCCTAGTCAATTGAGTCCCTTCAGCCAGCCCGCCTGAGGAATTTCCCTCACATTGGCGAGCTGAGCTAATCTCTGCTGTGTTGGCACATTTGATGGTATTGGAGTAGGAAAAAGGCAGACTCAGCCCAACGGATCCCCCTGAGCCCCAGACAAAAGCCACTCAGTTGGCTGTCTGGCTCTGATGAACATACACTGCAGGTTTCCCAGAGCAACTGCAGGGTGGCAGCAGGACAGTTGCCCTGTGGGGTGGAGCTCTGGCAAGCTGCCTGGGACTACCATTATGACAGCAAGCCCAGATCAGCACCACTGGCTTGTAAGCTAAGGGGTCTCTAGATCCAGCCTCAACTGTGTTTCCTCTCCCCCTGCTCCTGCCTGTTTGCTCAGTCCTGCTAAGAATCAGAACCTATGGTGAATGTGTCTAGCCTTCTCTTGTGATTAAAAAAAAAAAAAAAAAGGTATATGCAGCAGCCTGGCACCTGTAAAGGGGTAGCTTCAGAGAGACCAGGGGCAGGCATGGATCCCAGTTGCCACAGAGTCCATGTGGCAAGTATGCTGTTGTCTGCTGTAAGTATCCTGCCGCTCTGTTCCTGTGACAGACTTTGTTGAGAACTATCCTGGAGACACCTGTACCAGCCTGGAGTACCATAGGCACGTATTTTGGAGTGTGATAGTGTGAGACTGCACGAGGACATAGAATGTCTTTCAAATAGTCATCAGACAGGATCATCTGAGGCACACAGCTTGTATCTCTGGTCTCATGAGGCTTCAGGGTGCCTGCATCTCCAGTCTGGCAGCTGTGGCTCCATTGGTGTACTTCCTGAGAGAGAAGCGACCAGGTGGCTTTCTTGGATGGAACCCCACAGGTCAGCACAATCCCTCCTTGGGCGTCTGTTTAGAAGCATCTCAGGCCTGCCTGTATCACTGTGAGGAGATGAGACAGGTTCCCAGAGGGTGGAGGCTAGAGAAGCTCCAAAGCCATAAGTCAGCCTGTAAGTAGTAGTTCACTCTGCAGAAGTGCAGAGGGATGGATGGGCTACAGCAGCTTTGCTCTTAGCATCTACAGGTATTGAACATGTAGGTAAGACCACTGAGCAGAACCCCAGCTATTATCTAAGGCAAAGCAAATGGAGTGTTGGTGGCAGCAGCCAAGAGTCTCATGTAAGGCAAAACCCAAGAAGGAAAGGAACATTGTGGGTTGGACAGATCAGAAAGGCAACACTAACATGGTCCCTCCAGGCAGTACAGATGGGCAAGCTGGCAGCAGGACATTCTGTGCCCTAAATGCCCTCCCTCTCCTACAGCAGTGGGCACAGCCATGAGAAGTGGTCTGCCCACAAAGGAATGGAACAACCTAGAGACACATAGCCATAAGCTGGGTCTCATAGCCATTATGCTGAAGGAGAAAGGAGCAGATCTTTAAAGGTCCCACATGTCTGATTCCCAAGTGATATTTTCAAATCCAACCTGCAGAGATGACAGTAACAGGGCAACCCTGCCTATGTAACATATAGAACATGATATAGTAACCACACTTTCTGCCAATGTCTGCCTCTGGCATTGATCTCATGTTCTGGTCATAAAGGATGGAACATTGTGGTGTAACTCTATTACGGCTGGTGTTGCTGGAAGAGAAAACACAGACACCTATATATGCAGAGAAATGGACAGAGGAGCACAGAGGTAGAGGCTTCTGGGGAGTGCCAGGCCCTGCTCCAACTCTGGTTCTACACAGCCAGTGAGAATGTGTTTCTGATAATGCAAGCTCCTGGTTTGTGATACTTCCTTACAGCAGCCACAGGAAGCAGACAACCATTTGCCACCTTGTAGCAGAAAAACAGGCATGAACTAGTGTTTTATTTAACAAGCAGAGCTCAGAAGTAAAACAAGGATTCAGTTAGTATGTGGAAAACAGCCAAGTAGCATAACAGGCTGGGGAAGGTCAGTATTTCCATATACTAATAGGACTGGAGAGTTGGCTCAGCAGTTAAAAGCATAGTTTGCTCCTCCAGGATCCACTTCAGGTGGCTCACAACCTCCTATAAGTCCAGCTCCAGGGCATTTGATGCTTCTGACCTCCATGGGCACTGGCACACAGGCACATAAACTCACATGCAGGCACACAGATACGATTTAAAAAAATAGAACAGTAGACAGGATTGTCGGATGTTCCTAAAACAAATATCTGGGGTAACATATGTTGGTCCAATTGCTACACAGTAAATATGCATAGAAATACCACTTTCCACCCTAGCTGTATACAATTACCATGTCCATTAAAAATGAAAACACTATAAAGAATATGCTTAACACGAGGCATGGTGGCACATACCTTTAGGATATCTGTAAGTTCCAGGCCAAGAGCTAAATGGTCTTACTATAGGCAAGTGAAATTGTCACCTAATTTTGTTTGTAATGAGACAGATCCTCACCCTATAGCTTGAGCAAGTCTGGGACTCACGGTGTAACCTCAACTTCCCTGGAACTTGTGGCGATTCTCTCACCTTGGCCTCCTGAGTTGCAGGGTTTGGGCCACGAGCCACCACCATACCCAGTTTGCTATCTAATTTCACAACAGGCCATTGCACTAATGACAGACTAAGAGTCTAACTGAGTCTGACTAAGAGTCTGAGACTCCACCAAGTCTAGCTTAACAAATCAAAGAGTTCCCTGGGCTGTGAGAGCATGAGCAAAGCATGGGCAATCCACAAACGGCCGCCATCACTGGCTCACTCCAGCATGGCCTCCCCACACATGGAGTCTCACCCTCCACCCCATCACTAACATTCTACTTTCTATAGACTAGCATCTACCAGGTTGTGCAGCTGAAGCACAATTACGTATAGCAGGAAGGTGTAGGAAGAAGTGGTTCTAATGACCTTCACTATATCTTATGAGGAAACAATAATAGACTCACTCCATCTTGAGGCTCTTGCAGAAAACCACAGCCACTCTGTTGAAGATGGTAAAGGCTTTATGTTGTAATTTGAGGCAGACATCTTGAGAGATTCATAAAACTGCTCTTCGGGGAGGTTGACATTAAAGGGTTCTTCAAATTCCTGCTGGGAAATTCCAGGCCAAACACTCAAATCAGAAGATGCCAGAGTACCCAGAATCACTAGGTGCCA
>JADRCD010169946.1:3402-30414 GCA_019843815.1 Montemys delectorum | reverse complement strand
CTATCTATCTATCTATCTATCTATCTATCTATCTATCTATCTACCTACCTATCTATCCATCCATATATATATTACAATATAAACCATAAAACATATATAACATAAGCAAGTCTTTGTCTTTGTGGGAGTTTATGAGAAACCGAGTAGCTGCTGAAGCAAGACTGTTCACACATTTTATTCTGATACCCTAAATTCAACTAGACTCCTTAGCTAGGGACGAGTAGCAATGATCCTTCTATGTATTTAAGGAATTTAGTGGTAGCTTAATTTCCTGGATGGAAACAAATTGAGATCTTAACCAAAGCCAAACAGCCTCTCAGTAAAGGAGTTACTAGAAAAAAAAATGTGACTGAGAGGCTACCCAAGAAGTGATACAAAATTCAGCCAGTGTTTCCTCGAATATGTTTAGCCAACTGACTTCAGTCAAATTAAACTATGTTTGATGAATGGGACAGGACATACAAAACTCCACACCTTCAGATGTCAATTAGGAAATGGGGTTTCTAAAGACTGTCACTTTGGGAAGTGTTAGTATCAAGTTCCTAAGGAGCCTATCTCAAATTTGAATAGAGATTTGTAAGTCTACAATGTGCTGATTCTGTGAGATTACCAACAACATCAGAGATCTTAAGACAGCCAGTTTGATTTACCTGCACCAGTTTCCCAAGCTCAATGGTCTCATATATAGGAAGCTCTTGAATTTTTTTTCCCTTAAAAAGCATGAAGTTAAAGTTAGTTTTTAAACTTAAATGGCCAACTTACTGTTGAACATAAGGATAACTATTTCCTAATGCAAATGACTGTTTTGATAGTCCTTCTGAGCTTCCCTTCAGTGCCCCTAATGAGAAGATGAACTCCAAGCCACAGCAGTGAGAGCACAGCAGACTGTCTGTTACATTTTGGATTCTATTCTATGAAATATCCTTGACTTTAACCCCTCATCCCCTTAGATCCTAAACGTTAACAGTGAGAAAAGACTTCGTTATGTCCTGTCTCAGCATGTCTTAGGGAACTCTCGCTGTATGAGAGCTGCGTCTTTGTAAGCAACAATATGGCCTTTTCCACAGAATGTGAACGTGTATCTTGTAGACAGTAAGCCTTTAAGTTGATACAGTTTACCTCAATGTTTTACAGATTTCTGTCAAAATTAAGACAGCTTGTGTTCTAATCTCACAGGAATAAAAAACTGGTATTTCTTCTACTAAGGAAAAGAAAGTACAGGACTTTTTATAAATGTCCACACAGTCACTTTTCAGGATGCAGACCCAGCTCTTCCCGGCATAGTGTGTGCATTATTAGACGGTCAGTCTTATTGTTCTACTCCAATGTCAGATGACAGGGATTTGACTCATGCCCTTCTTGTTGTCGGAAATGACACAATGTGGGTCTATAGTATCAAGTGAAAATTACCTTCTTTATCTATAACCGAGTATGAAGCCAAAAATCCTCGTCCAGAAGCGTGGATTCCACTCATGAACAGCACTGTGATTTCACTGCCTTTGGATTCAATTGACTGATTCATTTGTAAACCCAGACCACAGTATTTGCCTAGGAATGAAAGAATAGTGTGTATTTAGTATGACTCTCATAAAGTCAATATTTGTAATGTATATAACAATATATACAGTAAACCAGTTACTAAATTAATAAAAATGTATAAGTAAACTTTGGTTAAAAATCAAATTATTATGGAGGAAAAACTAGGTGTCAAGTAATAGCCATTTAACTGATTCAAAACAAAACAAAAGCCCTACAGATTCAATTTCTGTAAAAGATATATGTGCTTTACAAAATCATCATGAAAGAGTTTTAGAAATAGCATTTCAGACAGGGTGGTAGCCACAAATAAGTGATCGGTCAGCAGTGTTTGTACAGGGTTCCCTCAGAGTCTCCTAGATTCACCTCAGCACAGTCCTCAAATGCCCTCAAACTGGACCTACTCAGTTTTGTTTCTGAGTACTATTAGATCTTTTGATGCTTGAGGGATCATGTGGACTCACACGGCCTGGCCTCAGCTATGAACTGGAGACTCAGTAACTTAAACCTCTCCCCACAGCCTTGACCTGAAACTCAGGCGCAAAGACACAATTTATAATGCATTTGTAGAATAATGCATATGCGTAGAGCAAATCTAAGTAAACTAAGATTGAAGAGAGAAAGAAGTTATTGACACAAAACAGCCACCAACAGGTAAGAAAATGGATTTCCTTATGCAGCTTGTAACGGAACTAGTAAATCTGGAACCGAGTTCTAAAATTTGCTTCAAACTGTGGCAACAACATCATTTGAATGAGAATAATGTGCCTTTCACACGATATCATTTGTCACTGCAGAAATGATATTAAAACCATGATATATCACTGCATACCTTAAGCTGCAGTCAACAGAACAGACAGTTTATTAAGTATTAGGGAGAATGGGGAGACATCAGAACCTTCACAAATTAATGGCAGAAATATAAAACAGGCAATTCTGAGCCAACCTGGCAAATTTATAAAACCGTTATCTACGCAGGAGGGAAGAAACGCACCTACAGGGTACACTGAAGACAGGCCAGAGTATTTGCTAGTCAGTCGGGGGAGGCTGTTGGTGGGATGGCGGTGGGGAAAGCCAAAGGCTGCTGCTGTGGGAGGAAGAGAGCACTGCACACTCTACAGATCTGCTCCAAAGTATTGTTAGCTCCCTTCCTGATGAGGGAGTAGTATGTGGAAGAAAAAAGATCGGACATAAGAGAGAATGTGTGCATTCTCTTACTTTATACTAGTGTGACAAGTATGCTACAGGCTTACACACCAGACAGTCATTTCCCAACTTTCTAGCCGCTCCAGGTTCTGAAGAGTGTTTCAGCAAGGGAGTGAAAAGACAGCCCATAGAACGACAGGAACATCTGCAATGTACATGTCCAAAAGGAACTCAGAACTGGACTGGCTCTATTTACAGAACTGGTACAAATGAATGGGGACACAAACAAAAGCAGGAGAGCCGGGCGCTGGGACACATGTCTGCAGCTGAAGCAAGAGAATCATTTGAAGCTATGAGGCTATGATTTCAAGGCCAGCCTAAGCAACAGAGTGAGATACTGAGGAAAAAAGAGGTGGGGTGTTAACCAACAGAAAAAGTTCAGAAGAATCAATACTCTCCACAATCAAAAAGCAGTCAACCGGCGAATAAACATGAATGAGGCACCATGCAGACACAAAGCACATTACAAGGCAGACTCAGCACACATCCTAGACAGTGATGCCAGGCAATGGGAGAACGCTGCGGCGGCAGAGTGAGGTACCAGTCGGCACCCATTGCAGTCATTGAAGCCCTAGTGAGGTCTAGGAATCTAACCATCGTCCACAAATGATCCCAAACTCTTCTAGCTATAGAAATGTATGCTAGGTCCAGAGTGGATGGCTAGTAGTTACCTAAACCTGGTCATGCCACAGACAGACCTTCATCATTTTTAGTGTAAAGCTTGACTCATTTCTAAGTTTTCTATATAGTAAATAACGCTAACACTGCACCAACCATGATTCTAAGACACGTTAAGTTCTCCAGTATTGACTCTTTAAGAGTGCCACCCAAGCCAACTCGACTCAGTAGGGTATCCTCAATGCAAAAACAGCACCACCTTAATCAAACCAACAAAATATTTAAAACTTTAACATTCTTCACTTATCCAAAGCACAGGGAAGGAATGGAGCTGGTTTTAAAGTCTTTGATTGTAAGGATTATTGCCCCTGAAATATTCTCTCTTGGAATTGCAGCTGACTGAGGCACGCAGGAGCACTAACATGGCAGACCAAAGCATCCTAACACAAAGACGACAGCATCCACAGGGATCAAATATCCACTTAGTAGACGGATTTGCCCTGTCACGTTCTTCTGAGTAGACTTTCCCCCTCCCCCCCCCTTGTGATACTGCCACTGAAGAGAGACTTAAGAGGTATTTTCTGAGCCTGGCAAGATGGCTCAGCACTTGGTGTCAAGTCTGATGACCTAAAAGATAGGGTTGAAAAGAAAACCAATTCTTACAAGTCTCCCTCTGATACGTCTATATGCATGCACAAACATACACACAAATAAGTGTAATTATTTTTTTAAATTATTTTCTGAAGGCCAGTTTGGTGGCACATACTTGTACCTAGCACTCAGGATGCTGAGGCAGGAAAATTATTCTAAGCTTGACGCTAGCCTGGGCTATATTATGAGGCCCTGCTGCAAAAGATCAAACAAAAAAGAGCTATCTTCCGGAAAACCAATAAACTTCTGTCTAAAAGTAAACTTCATATTCTATTTAAATGTCTTGATAAAATCTTCAGAAAAGGTGTTGTTAGAAGATCCTGGCTCTTCTAAAGCTCACAGCTTTGTAAGGATAGTGAGCAGTCCCTATGCCAACCACTGTAGTCTAAAAAGCAGAGGGTCATCATTGTAAAACCAGACCTGTTGTTGCCAAGCAACAGGGAAGCATGCATGGCACACCAAGAAAGCTCTCTCAAAACTTTTCTAGAAAAATAAACTTTTATGGGAAATATCAAAACTTTAAATAATTCCTAAGAAGACTCACAAATGAACTAGGCCATATCTCAGATGGATGACATAAGCACAGGGAAGGTCTAGAAGAGAAGGGACGGTTGGTTGGTTGTTTGTAACAGTGTAGTGACAGTGCTCCCTCAGGTGAAGATCCAGACAAATAATCCTAAGTAACAGTCTCCTGCAGGCATGGCTAACCTACAGCCTACAATCCAGGATCTTACTATGCAGTATGAGATCTTTGCTTTTGCACAGCTCTCCAGTGTGAACTACAATGAGAGCTAGATATCTCACTATAAGAGAAATAAGTTAGGATACACTCATGCGGTGGTGTGAATATGTTTGGCCCAGAGAGTGGCACGATTAGGAGTTGTGGCCTTGTTGGAGTAGGTGTGTCACTGTGGGAGTGGGCTTTGAGATCCTCCTCCTAGCTGCCTAGATTACAGTCTTCACCTGGTTCCCCTTCTGAACAAGATATAGAACTCTTAGCTCCTTCTCCAGTGCCATGCGTGTCTGGACACTGCCATGCTCCAGCCTTGAGGATAACGGACTGACCCTCTGAACCTGTGAGCCGGCCCCAATGAAATGCTGTCCTTTGTAAATGTTGCCTTGGTCATGGTGTCTCCTCACAGCAATGGAAACCTTAACTAAGACAACACCGAAAAGAATGAAATGAATCATATAATAAGTACTGCATAGTGATTAAAATATCAGGGTGAACTCAACATTTTAAATAAATACCACTAAATATAAAAATATGTATGCATACAAAAATTTACACATATATGCACATGCAGCTCTATGCATAGCTGCACATCAATTTATGAAATCTGTATGCAGAGGATATGGTAGCCTATCACCCCTGAAATAAAAAAGATTCTGATTTCTAATTTTATTGTACATTAAAACAACAGAAGAAGACACGAGGTTAGAGGTTGTCTTCTGTGGCCCCCGCAGGGCAGAGGCTGCCAGGCTCGCGGCGTCCGGCTGCGCAGGAGCGCTCAAGATGTCATACATGCTTCCGCATCTGCACAATGGCTGGCAGGTAGACCAGGCCATCCTTTCGGAGGAGGACAGTGTGGTCGTCATTCGCTTCAGACACGACTGAGACCCCACTTGCATGAAGATGGACAGCATCGCCGAAAAGAAATGGAAGCTAGTGGGAGACCTTCCTCAGCTTGTATGAGTCTGTCTGGACATGCCAGCTGTTTTAAAGCAAACGGTGCTGGTGTCGCTTGTGCTATGTGGCATCCTCTCTGATTGTGCGGAGTTTGACAGGCCTATCTGCCACCAATATGAACATCCACCGGGCTCGGCCAGATGACCTGATGAACATGCAGCACTGCAACCTGCTCTGCCTGCCTGAGAACTACCAGATGAAGTACTACTTCTATCATGGCCTCTCTTGGCCCCAGCTCTCTTACATGGCTGAGGATGAGGACGGGAAGATTGTGGGCTATGTCTTGGCCAAAATGGAAGAGGATCCTGATGATGTCCCTCACGGACATATCACCTCGCTGGCTGTGAAACGCTCCCACCGGCGCCTTGGCCTAGCCCAGAAGCTGATGGACCAGGCCTCTTGGGCCATGATTGAGAACTTCAGCGCTAAGTATGGATCTCTGCACGTAAGGAAGAGCAACCGAGCGGCCTTGCACCTTTATTCCAACACCCTGAACTTCCAGGTTAGTGAGGTAGAGCCCAAGTATTATGCAGACGGAGAGGATGCTTATGCTATGAAGCGAGACCTCTCGCAGATGGCAGATGAGCTGAGACGGCAGCTGGTGCTGAACAAAGGCAGATACGTGCTTCTGGGTTCCAAGGAGAACCCCCTTCCTGGTTCTGAAGAGGCCTGTCAGCAGGAGAACCTGGTCAGAGGTGACAGTGGCAATGATGGCAAAGATACCACTGATGTCCAAGACAGCATGCAGACCTTAGGGTCTGCCTCCTAGATCCTGCCTGAGCACTGCAGATCTTTGTATTTTAGCCACATCGTTCTTGGGAACCTTGCTCTGCAGTCCCTGCTCTGGGCTCATCTCCCAGTGACCTGAATGGCTCTCCTTTCAAAGTTTAGCTGCAACCTTCTGCAGAACCTGTGCGATCCTGGAGGCATGCCTGGACACAGAACCTGCTGTGCGGGAGTCAAGGAAGCCCAAGGCCTGCCGTGCAGCCCTTTCTTGGCTTCTTCATGCTGCTGTCAGATTCTGTTCAGTACTGTTCTGACTGTGTGTATCCTGCAGGTTTCTGCCTAGAATGCCAAACGGGAAGTGGGGACAGCTCAAGAAGATCCCCAGCTTGCCTTTGCCATTATTTATCTTTTTTTTTTCTTGGAGTAGGCAGAATCATCAAGTTAGTCCTCCTGCCCTCTGCCCCTGTCGGGGAGTTCCCTACTCTTGCTTTGTGTGGAAACTGCCCTGCCCTGCCCTGCCCTGCCCTGCCCTCCTTCTTTTTGAAGAAGAATGTTTCCTTTCCTGTGGGAGAAGGTTATAGGTGTTGGACTAATACGCAAGCAGAATTTGTAGATCTAAGGAAAGAATACTCGGAGATTAAATTGCAATCTCTAACCTGAAAAAATAAAAATATAAAAAAGTAAAAAAAAAAAACAAAAACAAAAACAGAAGATTTCTTGAAGAAATAATGAATTGTCAAATCTGGGCAAGATAAATCTAAAATATTCTGTGCCTTACATTAAGGATTAAAAAATTAATTTTTTTCTTATTCCAATACAATCTGCGAAAGTGGGGACAGACTTCAGATCTCGAAAGCCATTTTAAACTCTATCATTAAGCACGCCACTTGTCCATCAATGTTTCTATTCATAGTAGTACTACAGTGACTTATTCCAAAACTGTCTTTACAGTTTAGCAGCTCAGAAGTCAGTTATAAAAAACAATGTTGCTAACAGCACATAAAGAGAACAAGAGGTCACTGTCCAGCTGCAAAGTAAACTGATACCTTGTCAGTTAAACACATCCTAATGAATTCAGGATTTAAAACATCCTTCCTCTAGAAACCATTCTATTTGTTTCCTCTAACTGATTATTCCAGACTACTACTTCTTAGGGAAAATAAACTTAACACTTACAAAACCCCAAATCTAACTGTCAATACCAAAATGGATGGAGTGTATTTGAGCCTGCCTCTGTTCTGAAAAGGCAGAGAGTCAAGACTAGAAAAGATAAGCGACTCAGAACGTGTATCATTGGAGTCTGGAAGCTCTATGCAATTCTTTTTTCTATAATCCAATGCAGAGATATGCCAGTCAGAATGTTAAATACTTCTTTTGGAAGGATCATCACTTCTCTGCGATGTGACATAGATGTGTGTCAATGGGGGACAAGTGCAGGTATGCTATGACAAGTGCTATGCGGAAATGGGGCACTCAAGCTGAGGTTCTGGAGACAACATTACTTGGCCCTCTGAACTTCCTGCAGCTTTGTACATTGTACAAAGGGTGGAGGTGGGGAGGAAAAAGCAGAAAGGATGGGAAATAAAAGGCAGCTATTAAACACTTTAAGCTATTAAAAGGAGCCCACTAAACACTTAGCACATGCCAGCAGGGCCAAGTGTGATTCTGTTCCATGCCTTTAAACATAGAGAAGATGACTGAAACCTGAGCAGGTTCACGGCTGATGGGAAGGCTCCCACAAGGAACTCCCGGATGCTGGATACACAGAGCAATGTCAAACCCATGCCCCCAATGTGTCCCACGCCTCTGTTGTTCTTTCCTGGTCACAAGGCCCTGGTTTATTTTCCAAATACAGAATTCACTATCTTATAAAAAATGTTATCCTGGAAACTTCTAAAAATACATCCAAACGTTAGAATGTTAGCTCCTACATGACCCCTTTGGATGATCCCTTTCCTTATTGCTTTTCTTAAATAAATACTTTAAAACCATGTTCACACTTAAAACAATCACTCTTTATTATCAGTGAGTGACCAATACCTCCTAAATTTCTCTAAGCTTTAAAATATCTTTTAAACACCATACACTTAGAGTCCAGGACTTGGATGATTCAAGCCGGATCTGACCTAAAAGCCTCTTTCCTGTGATGTAGTGCCCAAGGTTCCAAAAAATACTATGCAACCTGTCAAGGGATGAGAGCAAATAAACTGCCCTAACCTGCTGCAACACCTCTGAACCATGACAACTGCAAGCATGGCAAGAAATGCATAAGGATGGAACAAGCAGCACTCACATGCTTGTGAGTCTAATTGACCTTCAACCCACAAAACCCAGTCAGCTTCCCAGTGCTGGTGAGTGCAAGGAACTTAGAAAAGAAGGTCCCACTGCCACTTCGATAGACAAGCATAGTTCCTGACTACATTCTAAATCTTATCCTTATACCCGCAGGTTACAAATAGCTTCCAACCCTTTCCAAAGAAGCCTCTCTTTACAGAAAATGGAAACCATCACAGAGAACCACAAGTGGCCACAATGCAGGCATGGACAGATCTTGGGCAGTCCAGAACAATGGATATGGGCTCCTGCACTGTGGTTCAGGCTGCACTGTGGAAGACGGGCACAAGGATTCTAACAGCTGAAGGCCAGGAAGGATGCAGTGAAACAGCCAGCCCCTCCTAGAAATGGCCACATAGCAGGGCCAGAACCATGGCAGCAGCAATGGATATTCTAATGTGGAAGAGGAGAAATGTTTCAGGGGTCCCACCCTAGACAGAAACTAATGGGCTATTAGTGGCTGCTGGGAGAAGAAAAATGAGCATCCCTCAGGAAGTCGCCTTATTGGGTGTCCAATGCAGAGAAGTCAGCCCTGAAGTCATATACACACAAACAAAAGTCCCCCAGACTCAGCAGGCTGTATTGATATGTATTTATGCACACACATACATACATGATTAAAGAAAAAGAGGCTATCAACTTGAGAGTGGGGTGCATGGGAAGGGCTGGAAGAAATGTGTGGGGAGAACTGATAGAATTCTATTCAATCAAGGCCTTATTAAAAACGAATAAAAAATTGAAAAAGCAAACAAAATTTAATTTAAAAATGTCTTTTTAAAATTAGCCATCCTCAGTTAGAATAACCAGGAACCAATCATAACTTTCAGCTCTTCTCCTTCCTGTTCCTCCTCCTTCCTCTTACACACTATTATATATGGATGAAATGAGACCATTTGCTTTGACAGAACCTCTCCTATTTTATTTTCAACTTAGTACTTAGTGAGCATATATGCTCTATTTTCCATCTTGGTGTGTTCGTTTTCACTGCTGTTTCAGGTACACTTACAGAGCACTCCTGCTTCCTCCTGAGACCCTGCAGAAGCACTATCCACTACAGGACCATGGTGTCCACACTCTCTGGCAGTCTAAGTTCTGACAATCTTACCCAGCATCACATGGTGGAGGTGTGGAGGAGCTCCTCAAGCTACCAGGCTAACCAAGAATTTCTGAGTAACACAGAGGTTAGCAATCAGTAGCAGGAAATGGGCTACGATGAAAGGCTCAGCTAGGGATGGAGGCGTCAGAGGGTGACCACAGCTGGAGAGTCAGAGCAACACACCCGTACCTACTAGAATTCTGAAAAAGTTACGTGTTGGCCGGGCGGTGGTGGCGCATGCCTTTAATCCCAGCACTTAGGAGGCAGAGGCAGGCAGAATTCAAGGCCAGCCTGGTCTACAGAGTGAATTCCAGGACAGCCAGGGCTACACAGAGAAATCCTGTCTCGAAAACCAAAACAAAAAAAAAAAACAAAAAAAGTTACGTGTTGATCCCAATGTATGCTTCCAATTAAACTCAGAGAAGCTGAATGGTCTTGACTTTGTGTCAGTTCAGCAAAACCTTTACAGGTTTCAGCCTTTTGTAAGAGAACGGTAGTGATCTCTAAGCCAAAGCTTCTAAATCTCGGGGGCAAAGTAGATTTTCCTGGAAACCTTTTATAACTCTGAGGCTTCTGTCTAACACAATCAGTTTCAATCTGTTGGTTTTGGATGGAAAGCAGGTCTATAGTGTGTTTTTAAGTCTCCCAGGTGACCACTGCTCTTACACTAGGAATACAGTCACCATTCTGTTCTCTGCACCTACTATGCAATCACACACTGTTCCAGGCTCTTCACACACACACACACACACACACACACACACACACACACACACACACACACGCATAACTGAGAAAACAGTGGCCAGGTGCTCCCAACAGATCACTGCAGTTTCATGGCAGATTTAGTCTTTAACCCAGAACAGTTGGGATTCCAAACCCATGGTCAGCTACACTTCCTCCTGACCATGCATGAATTATATCAAACCCTCTGACTATAAATGAAATGATCAAAGGAAACATACGCATAAGAGAACTTACTTCTACCTTCTTAGAAGCAGTACAGTGGCATCCTGCATGAACTAAACAAGTGTGTCTTCCAGGAGAGTAGCATGTGCATCTTGCACAAAGGTAACCATGGGCATCTTGGGTAACCATGTCCATCTTGTATGAGGGTAATCATGTGCATCTTGTAAGAAGGTAACCATGTGCATCTTGGGTAACCATGTGCATCTTCCACAAAGGTAACCATGTATATTTTGCACAAATGTAACAATGTGCATCCTTGTATATGCTAATAAGCAGACTAGAATCCCCTCTTCACAAAAGAAGATTCAATCTGAGATTTCTACATTGTCTACAATGTTTCTGTACCAGTTAGTATTAAGTAACAAAAACTGCTTTAATTTTAAAACTTAAGAAAACAATACATAACATGCATTACCTATTTCTGTTCTGCTGACTCCAATTCCATTAAAGATTTTCAGGTAATTAAGGTGACAATAATCGGAATCTTCAATGTCAAAATCACCAAATTTGATGCGAATTCTTTCTCCAGTCTTTACTCGAATCTCCCATTCACACACAGTGCTGTTAGGATAGGTATGTGGGTAATTGATGGATGTAAGGGTTCCACTCTCAGGGCCTAGTACAGTATGTCCACATCCATCACCTAAAAAAAAAAAAAAAAAAGAATGGCTCATTCTCCCACCTCAAGCATACATGTAATCAGCATCTATACACAGACCTATAGCAATGCAGGACAACAGCACATATTTACAGTGGCAGTTCTTCCTTTTCAAAGAACACAGCAGACAACATGGCTCTTAGCATGTCAACTCACAAGACAGAGCAAAGGAGCCAAGAGAAGTCAAGTTAGGCCAAAATCAACAATGACTAACACAATTCAAAGCAATACAATTTATAAGTTCAAAGGACTTTCCATTTGAACATACAATTATGCAGTACTTAAATACATAGCGTAATAAATACTATTGTTAAGAAAACATTGGGCTGGGCGGTGGTGGTGTGCATTTTAGCTGGGCGGTGACGCTCGCCTTCAATCCCAGCACTTGGGTGGCAGAGGCAGTTAGACTTCTGAGTTCAAGGCCAGCCTGGTCTACAGAGTGAGTTCCAGGACAGCCAGGGATACACAGAGAAACCCTGTCTTGGAAAACCAAACCAAACAAAAAAAAACAAAACAAAAAAACAAAAACAAAACATCACCATGTATTTACAGTAACCACTCAAAGTAAATATAAATATAAAGATGTGGTCAGCTGCTGAAGATCTATGAGCAGGAGCAGGATTCTGAGAAAACGTTAATGCATACTAAGATGTCCCACCCAGACCACTGGCCATCTTTCAGACAAGGAACTATAACTAGATTTGGTGATGCTTAATTCTATATTCCATTGAAATTGGGCTGTGTGACTTCTCCCAAATCTTACTTCTCTCACATAATAAAAAGGAAGAAACAAAAAGTCAATGGCTTACTGCAGAAATGACTTTAATATCTTAGCAGCAGGATTACTTTCTTTCAGAAATGTCTTGAGCAACTGCGTATTCACATTTTAGTAACAGTATATTGTGTGCGTCTTAACAGATGATTTCTAATAGAGTATAGAAGTCATGAACAAAATGTACATTTAGAAGATTCAGCTGTTGCTCCTAAAGCAATGTTCAACATTCAGTAACAATGAGATTCAGGGAGTCTCTTTTTAATAGGATGATAAATACATCCTTTTAAAAATAATGGGGTTTTCTCCTTTAAAAGGCTATTTCATTATCATCTTTTAGAATAGTATAGAATTTATAGAAAACATTAAAATTGACACTTCAGGGTTTTAACATAATCATTACAGGCATGGATGGCAGTAACAGAATTCCTCTCATGTTATTACCTAACAATGTACTATGAATTTCATTCACTAGGACAAATTAAACATTACAATAGTAGTATGAAGCAAGTGGGAGGTGGTAAGTGTGCAGTAACTAAAAGCGATAGAGTAACTTCAATTTACCAAAGAGCAGTTTCATTTCCACAAAGCAACAACTATTTGCATGAAGCACTTTGATGGCACTGAAGCAGCAGTGGCTTCTGCTGGGCTTTTACTCTCCGATCCACAGTAACACTGCACACTGGTCTACTTTTGAGTTGGGTACTATAAATTCTGCTTTCTGAACAGACACTTCTCATATAAAGTTTAGCTTTCAGTCAACACTACACTTCATTTCTGACCCTTGATTTCATGCATGCACGAGAACTAGGCATAGAGGATTAATAATATAAAAATATGGAGAGAACGAAGTAAATGTGGGTGTGAAATACACTCACTGATTTTTACAGTAAAACAGGATCTAACATAACAATAAAAAATACTACAATTTCCTTCCAAAGCTATCATAAAATTCTCTCTCTCCCTGTCTCTCTCTCCCCCTGTCTCTGTCCCTCTCCCTCTTTTGAATATAAAACCTAAAGAAAATCATAAGGAAACCTTCAGTGTGAAAATAAACAACTGAAATATAAGTACCTTTTGAATAATCATTAACATTTTCCCTTAGAGAGACAAAAACAACTACCCTAAAACAGTATCTAACATTTGATACTAGCTTGTGATTCCTGAAAGTGTTTCAATATTTAAAAAACAATCCTTTGATACATTTCAGATTCTGCTATTTTTTGATATGCAGAATGGAAAGCTGTGATTGGAAGTGTAATGGGATTCTGAAAGCCAAGCATCACCTGCTGACAACTCACGTGTGACTGTAGGGTAGCATCTCGGTTCACAGACTCCCCTCATTAAAATCAATGTTACCAAAGAGTACAAGCAGAGTATTCACAGTAATTTTTTTAGGTGTCTTTATGAGCCTGTTTAACTTTCAATAAAATGCAGAAAGTGTTGTTTAAATGGTTTAAACAACTAAATAATTGATGGAAGCAGGTCTTTCCCATGCGCGGTGAGGATGAAAGCAATTAAAACAGAGCTGTCTTTTTTTCAAAATCTTGTGTCGGGGGAGGGAGGGCATAGCCAACGAGTCTACAGCAGTGTGCCAAGAATGCTCTAAAATATGTGCTGGAGTTCAGCACTCCCTCCTCTCCCAGCAGATGATGTGCACCAGAAACGCCAGTTAAAAGGACGTCTCCAGTCTGCTGCAGTGAACACTGAATGTTTCACATTTCAAGGAGTGATAATTTTAACCCAACTACACAGAATTTGCCATCACCTATGTGTCCAGAACAGCCCAGCTCGGAGGATGACTACGCAGAGCAACTATACCTAACTAGGCCAGTGGCTGCGTGTTTCCCTGTAGCTGTAAATGAAGAAGTACATTTACGCTGTGACTCTCTGCATGCTGGCACACAGGTTCCTGACCTGCTAAACTAGCTCTGACCTACTAAACAGTGGTTCCTCAACCTGTGGGTCACAACCCCTCAGAGCTGAGTAACCCTTTCACAGGGATCGCCTAAGACCACCGGAAATACCTGATATTTAAGTTATGATTCAGAACAATAACAACATTACAGTTATGAGATAGCAACCGAAGTAATTTTATGGTTTCAGGAATTGCTACAACAGGAGAAACTATATATCAAAGGGTCCCGGCATTAGCAAGGCTGAGAACTACTACTGAAAGATCCATTTCTGCAGGGTGGAAACCACTTCTCACCACTCAAAGACAAGGGAAAACACGTCCTTGCTTTCACTTCAGAAGAAGCTACAAATTTCCTGATTATTTTTATGAGTCTTAAAACTAAATTCAATCTATGAAAACACCTGAAATATGTAAAAATATTTAAAAATAGAACCAAAACCTAGACAATTATCAAGGCTATCTAACTTGCTGACAGCACGGGTTCCTCAGTGTCTCTCCGTCCCAGGCAAGCACAACATGTTTTCAGTCATCTCTAATGGAGGAAGAGAGCTGTTATGGACAACTGAGGCAGAAGCTGGAGTTCTACTCAAGCATCTCAGGATGGACTGGAGAATGAACGGCCTGAAATTTGAGCAGACTGAGATTCAGGAGTTCGACTTAGGAACAAGGCTAGAAAACCTCAGTGTCTTAGTTCTGGGCTGGGCTTATCTGGCCAAATGACAGAGCTGCTCAATTCATTCAGGGTGCAGCTAACGAGTGTAGAGTCCCATCTCCCACTTCTCAGTATCTGAAGCAAGTGGGCCCTTTGTTTTTAATGCTGTACAGTCCCCAGATTTGGGGACTAGTGTATTCTGATAACAACAATGTTCTGTGCCTAGGACACACTACCCACTCTTACCCATGTCTGTTTACATGACAGAATTGATGAAGTATAACTACCACAGAAAGACAACCAGACAACACTGTCAACCCTTCCATCACTGTAGTCTATACATGGTACAGCACTGCAATTTGGGCATTCACCATCACCACCGTCACCGCCAACTTCCTTCTCCATACGCAATGGTCTGCACCAGACTACAACTGAGCAGAAAGGGCAGATGCCCGTTATTGGGCACTTTTCATGTAAATGCATTTCTGTCAGGGGAAGAACACTGGAACTTGATCTGACGCCTCCACTGCTGCAGACATACCCTGGGATTACCTACAGAACATGCATCCACTTCCTCTGAGGAGTGCAAGGGCAGATGTGTTAAGCCAGATAACAATTTTGATACTGTTCCAGGAAAATAACTGAACGACTTTCTTTTATTTTTTTAAGAGTTTCCCCATGGAAAACATTGAACATATTTAAATGCCTGCAAAATAATCCAACCAGGAATACAGCTTACTTCAGGCTGTTCTATCCAAACTCCAAACCAAGTATGGTTTTTAGGCAAGTGTGTGCTCTGATGGTCCAGCCACTCTTGCACATTAGTGATATGGTTACTAATAAATGTTACTGAATTTTAATGATAGGAGCCCTATGTATTCTTTTACAACAGCAAACGCAGATGCAGCAAACCTGTAGAAATGTGCCCCAAGTGGAGGGCAATGGAGCTTTCACTGCACTGATACCTGTCCAGAGTTTTCAAGGCCTTGGCTATAGAGTGAAATGGTGAGTCTGACCGCACTGCCCCCAAGGGTCGTTTTTGTCATACTTCGGAACACACCGTGAGATGGGAAGAAAACCATGCAGCACTTAGTGAGCAGTACAAAAGTTCAGAAAGAAAAGGTACATTAGGCTACAGTAGTTTTTACTCACACTGAATTTTCAGGCTAGAAATACGAGGCAAGCCCTAAGACTTCAAGGTTTCCTAAGCTGTGTTGCTTAACTATAACTTAATTTCACTTATTAGTCTTTGTCCCTGGTGATGCACCGTGTTCTGAAAGCGAGTACTGATGTTAATGCTGGTGGGGGACTTTCCTTTTGATTGGCATGTAACAGTGATATTTGTAAATAGACCTCCTTCCTAGAGCAGCTTTGGCATGTAGGCTCATCACAAAGGGCTGGTTAGAACTGACTAATCTCTCAGAGCTCAGTTAACAGCCCCCTTTTGGTCCTGTTCACTCTGTGGGTGTAGGCAAATAGATGACTGGATGCTGATGTCCATGCCACATACTTCTCTCCTCCCCAGCACCTTCCCCCCTGCTGCCAGTCTTCATACTCTCTCTGGCAATCACTGTTCCTTAACATCCATAGTGCTGCCTCTTCCAGAATGCCAACAGGTAGACACAGTCCCTGTTTAGGCTTTTCACATTGGCTCTGTGTCTCCTTTTTTATTGCCTAGTGGCCCCTTTCTCTTATTTATTTTCTTAATACAAAATATAAGGCAGATATGGATGCAGTGTCAAGGGAAACTTTTTTTTTTTTGGAAACTTTTAATAAATAAACAATCTCATCATTCTCTCTCGTCCTGAACTCATCCCTCCATGTGATTTTTATTATTTATGTGAGGGAATTTCATGAGTATTGTATTTACATCCTCCTCTCCTTTCTCCAACTCCACCTGTGTCCTCCCTCTTCTTTTTTATTCAAGTTTTAAACATTTACTTATGTATTTATAAACATAGTAGTATTTTTCTACATGTATATCTGCACACCAGAAGATGGCATCAGACAGTTGTAAGCTGCCATCTGGGTGCTGGGAATTGAATTCAGGACCTTTAGAAGAGCAGTGAGTGCTCTTATCCACCGAGTCATCTCTCAAGGCCCCCCATAACCTTTTCTTCAGTTATCAGTTACATATTGTGTGTGTATGTGTGCATCACATGTGCACAGACAAATAGAGCCTCCTGAGTCCACTTAGTGTTGTTCATTTGTGTATGTGTTTAGTGAAACCACACCCATTAAATCTCTAGAATATGGTTACCTACACTAGACTTGAACAATGACAACCCCAGCTGACATGCCATACCAATGTAGATAGGGACAGCTCATGAGCCCTATTCTAGATGAAGAGCTGCAGGTAATTAAAGGAGAGGACGCTAGTCTTTACCAAGCATAAGCCCCCATAGGCTATCTAACCCATGCAATAATTTACAGATCTGAATTTAAAAGGAATGCAAATCCTCACTATACACAGAGAGAGAGGGGGAGGGGAAGGGAGAGGCAGAGGGAGAGGGAGAGGGGGAGAGGGAGGGGGGAGAGGGAGAGAGACTTTACCCAGGACCCCATGGTTAAACTATTGAGAATTCTATAGCAAGCTCAGATGTTCACTCTCAAGGATTCACTGTGACCTTGAGATTAGCTACTCCAGCTATGCTATGGTTTTGCTCTCTGTAAAATGGCAACAGTAAGAATCCACTTAGGTATTGTATGTGTACACCTGGTAGCAAGGGCAGATTTCACACTTATGCTCTTAATACACGTTTGTGGGGATTATTCTCACAATAGCACAATAACACTACTGAAAATACATCTGAACGGCTTTTGTCCTTTTTTGTGTTGACCCATTTATACTTTGGCTACAATCTAGCCAATTAACAAGAAGAACAATGCCTTATTACTTTAGAAATTTATAGCAACTTCAAAGGCCCAGATGGTCTCTGGTCTTATGAGAATGATGATAAATTCCTGAGAGTTGTTCCTTACTAATTATTTCTACTCCAAGTGAGCAGGTCGTTTACTTGGAAAGTTCTAGAACCGCCCTCCCCCCAATCTTTACTCAATCCTCAAAATCCATTATCTGTTATAAGATCACCAACTTCTGCTCAGCTGATCCACAGTATTTCATGTTCAATATACCCAAGCTGTCAATGGACAGCTTTTGCACGGCATGGTGGGCCCAGTCCATATAGTTTATAGCAGTATAGATAATTTCCAGGGAGGGTAAGTTCTACCAAGAACTTGTCCATATTTTAAACGTCTAATTACGCACATTTATCAGCTCAGCATGGCAATCTGGCAGGCAATGCACTCTACTCACATGGACAGCCACGGACAAGAATAAAACAGTCTTTAACACACGGTGCTTAATTCAGAAGAAAACCTTCCACAACTCTATGTAAGCTCACCTAAATGTGAGTTATACCTTGCAGCTCCCAAGGCAACTGTGTGGATTCAATAAAACTTAGCTGTGTGTGGTGGCATATGTTACCATGCAGAGTTGTTAACAGGAACAGAAGCCTGGGGCAGAGACCTGTATAGAGCCTAAAGCTGGCCTGAGCTAAATAGCTTGCATTAGGCCAGCAGGTACTACACAATAAGATCTTGCCTCACAAATGCACGAACACAACCATGCCTCATACAAACCTCTGCAAAAATAGCACATTCTAAAACTTCTATGATTTCCCTATACTGAGCAGGTTCCTCTATCTGTCCAGAGCCTTATCCTCCTGGAGACTGTCTGGAAGTTCTGGACAGTTTTATGTGACCTCATGTCCTCTGGTCAGCTGCCTGGTCCAGGGTGGTCCCTGACTCACCCTCTGCCTACTCAATCTTCCCTCTAATTTCTGTGTTTTGCCCAAGAAGGAAACCCCAGAGTGACTCCACATTAGCACTTCAAGTCTTGGGGACTTCCAGCAGCCATGACCCCTTCCACACAGAGAAGCCTGAGAGAAGAGAATGAAGCCGGAACCTTGGTTTCTGAAGAGCAACTGCATGCTTTTCCCTCCCCTTAGCAAAGTACAGCTCCATCCTCAAGTCCAGGCAGTTCTCCTCTACATTCAGTAGACCTGGATCTCAGTTTCTAGGACCCCAAGGGTCCAGACTAAAACATAGCCTCCACCCTTACCATCACTTACATCCAGACAGCAAGGTCTTAGGATGCAATGTGAACACTGGCAGGTAAGAAAGGACAAGATAAACCATAAGCCAAAGTGACTGTAGAGACTGAAGTTCAAGAACAGTTGAGACACAAAAACTTAAGAGAGTCAGTGAAGGGTAGAATTAAGGCTTAGGTGGCCACTCACAGGCTTATCATCCAATTTTACCTCGATACCCGAGTCGTCTCCTTACAGAATTTGATGCATTGAGCCATGCAGAACTTCTATGAACAGTAAATGAGGTGGGAACCAGGAGGAGGGAATGGAAAAGTGGGTCTCACATATTTGAAATTGGGAAGTCTTAACTGCTGAGTTATGAAGAGTTGGATTAATTTCATATACTAATTCACTTATTGAATGACCCAAGAGACAGGTTTAAATCTGTGCAGCTGGTAAATTTTGACACAATTAGTCAAACATGACTGGAATTCCTGATCTACTTTTTCTCTGTGAGTTGCAGGAAAAAAAAAAAAAAAAAAAAAAAAAGGTTGTGGCAATTATCAGAAACAAACTTTTAAGTCAGAATCTGAAAGAGAAGCCACAAGAGTTTATTCAACTTTTTACCCACGATCTGGGGTGTCACCATTCTTGAAAGCAGCCAATCCAAGAGAAGGAGTCTATAGTCAGAGTTTCAGCTTGAGAGAACTCGCAGAACTGAGACACTAAAGGAAAGAACTGGTACTCCTGGGAGGCCTGGAGAAGACGGACAGACTCCCAGGCCCTGGGCAAGCAGGCAGTAAAGTTCAGGAGAGGGCTCCATTCCTTGGGGAAATGAGATAAGTGTCCAAATCCTAGACTCATGGCTACGTGTGGGACTGGGCCAAATGGCAAAAGTATGAAGGACTCACACCAAATAATGTGCTGGGACAACAGATCTACAGCAGATATGGGGTTAATACAAACATTTAGCATAGCAGACAGCACAGTAAAATATTAGCAGCGGAAAATTCCTAACACTCACTCACTCCAGCATGGAAAGTCCAACCTGGATGTGGGTGGGTAGGGATGCTTACATAACTCTTTCTAAGGACAATGCTTGGCGATTTTCAAGTATGATTAATAAGAGAAGAAAAGTAAGGGGGAGGGGCTCCAAGTACAGGGCACTGCTATATAAACATATCAGTACAAACACTAAAGCAAAATGTCCTGAAATTGCTTATTAGTGAAATACAAAGTAGGCCAGTCTTATTCCCCAATTATAAAGTGTTGACAGGTATTGGTATGGGGTGAAGACAAAGACCATGGGAAGAAACAGTGGTGCGTGCGTTTGTGCGTGTGTGTGCGTGTGTGTGTGTGTGTGTGTGTGTGTGTGTGTGTGTGTGTGTGTGTGAGAGAGAGAGAGAGAGAGACAGAGACAGAGACAGAGACAGAGAGACAGAAAGACAGAGAGAGACAGAAAGACAGAAAGACAGACAGACAAGAGGCTTTTGGGTAGCATCCTGTAAGTGATACAGGAGCTGATGACAGATGCTAGGGAAGTCAGTATGAAGAACAACATCCTACTCCATTGGACCAGCTGGCTCACAGTAATCAGTCAGCTGGTACCTGTCAACTGACTAAGTAGAAGCAAAGGGCACGGCACTCGGGATGGAGTGATGGCACAGATCACTGGCCTAAGCTCGCCACTCAGTGTAAGAGGCTAGGCTTTTGACTCCCTTCTGTTGAGTCTACGATCACCACTTCTCAAACATCTGCCCATTCTGCAAAAAGCCCAGCCAGCAAAGATTCTGCTTCCCCAGGCATTGCAAAATGTGTCCTCGAATCCATACCCCTGTGCACAGCACTCCAGTGGACATAATTACTTACTCAACTTGTCTGTGTAGCATCTGAAGACAAGGTGATGTTTCCTCTCATCTCAATGGAACTTGAATGCTCTCCTGAGAGTGCATGTGGCTATCCCCACTCCCACAGTTCTTGATGAAAATACAACAGAGTACTGGTAACTTCCACCACATCCCAAACAATACAATTTAACCCAAAAGCTAACAGTACTTTACTTAACAAAAGCCTTGCATAGAATTCTGGACGGCTGTCTTTCAACCACAACCTTCAGACTGTGGGCTGATTTAGCAAGCGAAGTTCAGTAACTTTTAGAAGTCACAATTGTCACCATTATACTGGCTTTCATTAAAACCAGTTTATCTGAATACTCTCCCATGCTCTTGAAATATGTTGATTTAGTCCAAGTAATGACCTGGAAATTTATCATAATATATTTCATTAAAGTAACATTTTGAAGTGAAATACTTTCTTAAAAATTCTCTCCTGAATGATAAATTTAATAAAATGTAAAAGAAAATACTGAAAAAGCAAATCTAAGTGATGTGACAGCTTCATAAAAAGTAAATTCCTTGTGATAAAATTTTACATTTTATAATTTGCTGTACTTTATAAATAACTTTGCCTGTGTTAAAATCATGAAACTATTTAACTAGAGAAGGGAGAATGAAAAACTGATAAAGTAAGAGACAACTTCAGATCATTACCATCTATGATTTTTGCTTTACATTATCTTCTGTAAAATATTTTCTAAGACATATATGAAAATACCGTGGCTGCAAAGTTGTGAGAAAGCTATCCAACACCAAAGCAGGAACCCCACAAAAAAAGCTGCTAGCCTGGCTCACTTCCTGTCTCAGCAGTCACATTTGGGCAGTGGGAATGTCCATCACTCCTCATCCTAGGCCAGCCTTCCACACGCTTCCAAACAGCCGCTGTCTATTTGTACGTGTTTAATCCAGGGTCACCATTTCAAGTCTTAAGTTTATATTGCTCTTTAGACTACAACTACACAAATTACTCTGCTGAACCTGAATTAAACACATGCAAATATCGGGCTCGTACTTCCACATCTTGGTTACTTGGAAGGATGTAGAAGGATGACCTAAGCTGAGAATGATTAGGAAAAGTAATAAAGACAGCCTCAGAATATAGCGACATAAGAGAGCCCTGTTTGGGTTTAGTATGGTGGCTCTCAACCTTCCCAGTGCTGAGACCCTTTAACACAGCTCCTAATGCTGTGCTGACCCCAAGCATAAAATTATTTTTGTTTCTACTTCATCACTCTAATTTTGCTACGGTTATGAACAGTAATGTAAATATCTGACATGCAGGATATTTGATATGTGAACCCCGTGAAAGGGGGGTTCAATCCCAAAGGGGCTGTGAGCCATAAGTTGAGAACCACTGGTTAAGGGGTTGGTTGATAGCTTTTTGAGGTAGGGTCTCACAAGATGGAGGGTGTAGCCAATCGGAAAGCCCTGACTTCCCTGCTTCAGGCAAGAGCTAGGATGGCAAGCTTGCTTGTGTTGCATGTTTTGTCAAACCCAGAAAAGACAGAAAATTGAAAATCTACATCGCATTGATAATTGTAAATGTTTCTTTGCTGAGAAAGAAGCTCTTCATTTCTGACAATTTGTAAATACTGGACTTCCTTAGTGTCACACAAGCCTATGAAGGTACTGCTTACCAGAATAAAACTTCTTCATGGATAAACTACAAGTATTCCCGCTTAACTGAAATGATTCTTTCAAAGAATCAGTCTGATCTGTTCCATAGGCTATTACATTGCAAAATCAATACCCTTGACAACATGCCATATGAATGGCTGTAAACAAATCACTCTTAATGGATTTTAGAAGTTAATTATCTTCTGGTATTATATCATGTTCAAGTCATATTCTAGCCCACAAGGTAGACAAATCTTCTGTAACATAAATGAGGAAGCTGGGTTACTGAGATGAGGTGACCTAAATTCCTAGCCACGATATAAACTAGAGATAGAAATTCTATCACAGTAGAATATTAACTGCTTATTATGAAAATTTATTACAGTAGCAAGTATGCAATCAGGCTAAGCTCCACTAATTTCAATTTTGTTAAAAAGATGTGTATTTTTTTTAAAAAAGGTTTTGAAAATGATCTTTTGAAGGTGAGTTTACCATGAATTTTAGAATTCACATATATAAGCTATGTGAATGTCTAATAATAAATATATGTAAACAAACTAAGTCTATTTATAATTTAAAGAATACTAGTTAGTTATGATACATCATTGTGAAGGATCAGGTTTTCAAAAACGTCATGAATTTTATTCTAAGCCAAGCAGAAAGAAAAATCATTTTCAGCAGGAAATCTGCTGAGAAAGAGCTATGTATGGCATTAAGCAGAACAAAGGCAACAGATAGCATCATTTCAAAACAGTGTCAGGAAGATAAAAATGCACTTATGCACTCCCATGGACACGGAATAAATTTTTACCTGGGTAGGCTGTGTGGGGAGCAAGACTGATTCAGCAAACCTATTTTCTTCAGTTTACTTTTCATTATAACTACATGCTAGTAGTAGACATTTGGAAAAGTTCTACCATTCAAAGACAGCTGATAAGATTTTATTATTCCTTCCAATCTTCTTCCCAAGGCTTCTTAAGAGAGTATAAACCTGCCTTGGAGCATGTGGGCATTCTCATATTAAAAAGTCTATAGGTGTTTAAGAGTTTCACATCTTGTATGAGGGGATGTCGGCTGACCCTGAAGGGATGTGCTGTCTTAGTTAAGACTGGCTTCAAAGAAATTTCACTGCAAGCATCATTAGGGCCCTCAGAGGGAGAAATTTTAAAAAATTAGAGAGTTCGCTTCTCATATAATTTCTGAATTTTTAGATACTCACCAAACTAGCCTAACTTAGTAACCTGTGTTTAATAATTAATAAATACATTATGCTTCCCCTTTATAAACTAGCTCATTTACTTAATCTATGAGACATACATTTGCATATGAACAAGACAAAGAAATTGAGATAAAGGTATTAAACAAAACTACCCAATTTTGAAGAAATAAAAGTCATGTCTTTTTAAGATCTCTAATATTATTGCTATTTGTTTTGATATCTTTTGGCAATGGGAGACATATATTGTTACAATACTGACTAAAATGATTCAAAATCATTAAAAATAAGATAATGTTGCATGTTACATTAGTCTGAGAAGGAATACTCCAAAAGATAATGATGTCCTACATAGCAGACTCTAATTACTTGATTTGTTTTAAACATGATGTAAATTTCTAGATGTAGGCTACCTAGAAATGTTCAAACGCAGCAGTTATTAAATTATTAAATAATTAGTCATATTCCTTTCTACATTAAAATATGCTCTATTCACTGTGCCTCGGTTTCCCTTTGTTGGAAATGGGATAACTACCTCACCGAGCTGTGTGTTAAACACACTGATTCACACAAACCACTTAGTCCCAGGCCTCCCACACACTAAGCTTCTGTAGCCATATAAGTCTGTCTCCCCACCATGAGGAAGAAAAAAACATACATAGATGCCAAAACTTCAGAGGTTTCCACACTCTAATATAGTAAGCGCTCACTGAAATCTGCCTGCTACACATCTAAACCCTAGGTTACTCAGTTTAAATATGACTAGTAAAGAGTACACTTTATGTATTTCCTTGAGAGAACCTCTCACATGTCCATCAAGACACCTTCTCAAAGACAATCCCATGACCTTGAAGATACTCCTTACTGACAAAAAGAGTGCACTCAGTGGGAAGCTGAACGTATAAATGAAAAAAAAAAAATGTATTTCAAGAAACTCTTCCTGGCCATTAATAACAAGAAAAGCCATGGATAAACGAATGCCAAACAAAGTGTGGTACGCTGCCGGAAGAAGCAACACTAAAAAGTTCAGTCCTGTATTCTCTTCCCATTGTGATGATTTATCAACCAACAGTTGTGTCCGCTTCTGGAATAGGATTGAAGAAGGAAAAAGAGTTTTTGTCACTTTCTGGGAAAGTTTGCCCTTTTGGTAATAGACCGCTCTTCTGGGCCACTTCTGTGTGTGATCAAGCCAATCTACAAACCACCGTCCTCAGTCCTCAGTAGGGCAGGTGCTCTGAAGAACGAATTGCAAACGCAACGCTCTAGAGAGCATCGCAATTTGCTTCGTTTGCTTTAGAACCTGGGCGCTATCCCTAAGAACAGTAATCACTGCCCGACTTTAATAAGCTCAAGATGCTTTTTAATTTGCTTCCTACTCCGTCCATCAGCCCCGAAGGAGACAGCAAAGAGGCCTCCATAGCAGGATCTCACGTCCCTCTTTCAGAGAAATGAATGGTTTTGCGGAAAAGTGAAGCGACACAAACTTGAGACACCGGGCGGCACCCCCTCCCCTGCGACACGCCAGCCTCGCCAGTGTGGTGTCTCTGCATCTCTGGGTTCCTCTGCAGGTTCCTTCCACAGCCAAGAGCCTCGGGAGGCCGACTGGCGCCGGCCACCACTCACCTTGCTGGGCTCCAGCGTCCTGGAGCAGTAGGAGCAGCAGAAGAATCAGCCGAGGCCTGGAGGAGGAGTTGCAGCCAGGAGGGAGGGGACAGCAGCCGGCGCTGGGCAGCGCGGCCCGGCCGGTGGCGGCGGGCGCGGCCCGGCCTCGGAGACCCTGCGGGCTGCGCGCGGCTCTCAGCGGCGCCCGGCTCGCCATCGCGGCGGCCGGCAATCCGCCCGCATAGTGCGCGCGCCGCGGAGCCCCGAGCGCCCGGGGCCCGCAGCGCCCGGCGAGGACCGGGCGGCAGCGCAGCGCGCCTCGACCCCTCCGCCCAGCTCCCCGCGCCCGCTTCCCTTCGCCGCGCTTCCCGCCCCGAGACCCTAGGCCGGAGCGCGGGGGACCGGAGGACAGCACCGGGGCCGAGCTGGAACGCGTTCCCGCCGCGCTCGCAGCCCGACCGGCTCTCCCGGCAGGCCAGCCCCGCTCCCTCGCCCTCCCTCCCGCGCGCGCCGGCCACGCCTCCTCTGCCTGCTGAGACCAATGAGCGGCCACATCTGGTCCAGCTCCTTCCGTGCCGCCCAATCAGCACTCTGTCTGTTCTGTCGACCTGTTAGCTCCTCTCCTAGAGCGGCACCGCCCCTCATCCTCGTCTGCCAATCGCCCTGGACCTCTGGGAGCGTCCCACCCGCCTCCTTGGATCCGGGTTCGCTCCCCAAGCCCCGGCCGGGAGCGGTCCCCGCCCCGCTGAAGAGCCTGTAGTTTTTGGGACCACTGCCCAGAGTGAACCCGCCGAGACTCTCTGGTCAGTGACTTCCGGGACTTCCCCATCCCGCGCTCTCCAGCTTCCAAGAGCGAGCTTGCTCATGGCTCCTCCCCTGTCGCACATCAGGCCACTAGAAGGGGTGGGATGGCTGGCTGGATGTTGGAAGATTTCAGCTGGGAGGTGTATTTAAGGGACTGTTTTTTAAATAGCAGAGTGTGTTTTTCTTAATTAAAACTGCAGTCAATTGTAGCAACATCTCCGGGTACAATTACAGATGCACTGTTCAGTTTCTGCAAAGACAGCTTCTAGGTCTTTGGAGAGGAAGCCTAAAATAAGGCCCGTCTTGCTGAGACTAGTTAAGTCCAATATCTGTAAAACTGTGCTCAGAGACGTCCCAGGAATTAGAGCCACCTGACAGATAATTTGCAGATTTTGAAATGGGGAAGAAATGTCAGTACATCATGCACATCAGAATGAAACAAGGACAAATTAAAATAATAGGCAATTTGATGGAGGCCTCTCCAGGCAGTATGGCAGAGGAGAGAGCAGTCTTTGAAGAAGAATCCACAGAACTAGACAGTAGTTTTATAAAGAAGATACCGTCAGGGATTTTTTTTTAATAGGGACTCCCTAAAAATGCATTGCACCCTTCACAGGGAATTAGTAAGGTAGAACAGTTTGCATAGCAAAGGAAGTAACTATAGGGCATCTGTATTATCTTTCAATTTATGGTGGTTCAGCTTGGTTGACTTTTCATTGGACCGGCAGTATTGCTACTATGCCCTGTCCTAATGATAATTGCCTTAAGAAGCCATAATTTTCTGGCAGCTGGGTATTCTTAAGGCTAAGCAACTGATGCTGTACAGCAAACTGATACTGGCAAAGGAGGTCTGCTACCTTGAGTATATTAAATATATTAAATGCTCTCTCTCTCTCTCTCTCTCTCTCTCTCTCTCTCTTTTTTTTTTTTTTTTTTTTTTTTTTTTTTTTTTTTTTTTTTT
>JADRCD010169944.1:0-10589 GCA_019843815.1 Montemys delectorum | reverse complement strand
CCTGTTTGATTGTGTTTTCCTGTAGTTCTTTAAGGGATTTTTGTGTTTCCTCTTTAAGAGCTTCTAGCTCTTTACCTGTGTTCTCCTGTATTTCTTTGAGAGTGCTATTTATATCTTTCTTAAGGTCCTGTATCATCATCATGATAAATGATTTTATATCTGAATCTTGTGTTTCTGGTGTGATGGTGTGTCCAGGACTTGGTATGGTGGGGGAATTGGGTTCTCATGATGACAAGTAACCTTGGTTTGTGTTGTTTATTTTTTTATGCTTGCCTCCTGCCATCTGGTTATCTTTAGTACTACCTGCCCTTGCTAAATCTGCCTGGAGTCAGTCCTTCCTGTGATCCTGGTTGTATTGGAACTCCTCAAAGTCAGGCAGTCTCTGTGACCCTGTGATTCTGGGATCCTGTGACCCTGGGCTTGTTAGGGCACTTGGGAGTGCAGCAGCTTCCTCTGGGTGTTGTGGGACTGGCTGTGGAGCCTGGGCCCAAGGTCTGTTCAGGACACCAGCCCAGAGTGATTGGAAGGAACCTGAGCCACTCTGCTGGCGGAGTTCCTGTGTGCCTGGTCCTGCTGGTCCCAGTTACTCTAGGTGTTGGGACAGATGTTGGGTCCTCCTCACCTCTGATCCTGAGAGTGTCAAGCGCCTGGGAGTGGAGCTTCCTCTGGGTGTTGTGGGACTGGCTGCAGAGCTTGCGCCCAAGGTCTGCTCATGACACCAGCCCAGAGAGACAGGAAGGACTACAATACCTTTTAAATTGGGGTTGAATTTACATGCTACAATATTCATGGGTACTGGCCCACAGATTTTGTAAAATATATATTTCTATCAACCCACCTTTCCAAACAATTTCCTCTACCTCATAGATAATATATAAATGGCACCACTTTTGCTTTATATAATATTGTTGAGATTCATCTATTGCTAATGTGACCTAAAGCATTCTTTTCCATTCCTGGGTAGTATTCTACTCTATAAGAACACCGTAATTATTTTGTTCGCTCACCTAGTGATGACATTTAGATTGTTTCCAGTTTGGACTTTTTTGAATAAAAGTTGCTAGGAGTAGTGTTGAGTAGAATTGACTTTCGGATTTCTAAGTCTCCTCCAAAAATACTAAAACTGCTGACTTGTAGAGCAGAGGAATAGTTCCTATCAGACTGTCTCACCCCAGCATCACTGGGCAGTTCCAGCTGCTTCACACTCGTACCAACACCAGGTTAACAGTATCTGTGATTACTACACCTGCAACATAAGCTTCCGTACATGTGAACATTCTACACTCAGCTACATATTGACTATTCCCATCAAGGACTACCCAACACATTAGAAACCTGCACAAGACTTCAGACTCTTATCAGCGTGGTCACACCACGAAGGCATCAGAAGTGTGTGTTACCAGAGCTGTGCAGATTCACTCACCCTAGCACAGCATGGTCGGTGAGAAGTCATGGAGCACACAAGCTGAAAACCCAACAAACTTAACTGTTGGTTCAACTGCCATTGGCTATTGAGTCAGTATGGTGGGTTGTTGTTGTTGTTGTTGTTTACATTTCCTTAAAATTTTAATATCATACTTAATTAATGATATGTGCCAAAACAAGAGTTGTTCTTGAAAAAATATAGTTATGCAAAACCCAGCAGCTATAAATAATATTCCAAACAAAACAGCAGGCTAGCCAGATATAGGAGCACATAGCTATTCTCTTGCACTCAGAGAACTGAGGCTGGGGAATTACAAGTTTCAAACTATCCTGGATACTAAGGTACCCACAATAAAAAAACTAATACCAATGGAATTGCCTGAGCTTTGCTCTTTAAAAATAGCTCATTTAGTGCTGGTTGCATAGTCCAAAGGTGCAATGCTGGCCCTAAATGTAGGCATGGTTCAATTGATAGAACCATTTTAAAAATGCCCTAATTCAAGTTTCACATCTGCTAACACCATTCCTTCCCAGAACTCTTATAACTTGCTTTCTGTAACTCATAGGACACTACTTGCCCATAATGGTTTTAACCAGAAAAGAATTGTAGGTTAAAGAATTATATCTGAAAGCAGAAGATGAACTTCATTTGAGACTTTTTTAGTAGCATTTGACAGAAACGGTAAGAAGTATCCAGCATAAATTGGTTGGTGTAATTTTTAGGAGTCATATTTTCACAGTTCAGCGGTAATGAGTAAGTGTGTCATTCTTAATAGTATGCACAATGAACGTAAGAGAGGAAGACATACATCCATTGTACATACATCCATTGTACATACAAAGTCAATACCCAGTAGGTAACTTGCCTGAAAAAGGTGTTAATAGAGCTTCTACCTAACCCTAGGCAAGCACTTGTTATCGACCTGATTTTATTTAAATCTAAAAGTAAAGCTGGAGTGTTTTTTCACAGTACTAACAGAATAAAACACATACATTTTTGCAACCCAAGATTAAGTAGTAAGTGTAAACACTAAATTCATCAGGATTTGTGGTTAGTTGGTCTAGCCGGTTATTCCTTTTTTTTCTATTAGACATTTTCTTTATTTTTTTTAACTTTTTTTTATTGATTTAAGTTTTATTGTATTATGAGAAAAGATAGATGATTTCAATTTATCTGAATTTGTTAACATTTAAAAACATATTTTAAGTAAATAGAATTAAATCACATTCTTGTTTCCCTTGTGTAACACAATTCCTCCCAGAGAACCCCTCTTCAATACCTACAATACTTTTTTTTTGGTCATATTCTTTAAAATTTATAAAATATTATAACAATAAAAATGAGTATTATAAAAATTGTTTGATATAAAACAACAATCAATTTAACAGCCTTATGTAGGTGCTTGTCTGTAGCAATACTGAAAATACATACACACTTTTCTCAATATAAATTTTAAATAACTCCAAACATATTAACTGTATATTTTAAAATAATGCATCATTACTAGTATTTTCTTAAATGAACATAAATATGTAAAGTCTTTTTGTTTGTTTGTTTGTTTGTTTGTTTTATCTTTAGTAGAACTTAAAATCTTGGCTCTTACTGTGGTACAAGCCCAAAATAAGAACAATTTTTAGACATTGGATTTCATTGTAATAAGGCTGTATTTCAATGACAGCCTTTTTTTTTAAACTTAACTAAATTTAATAGTTTAAAAATTAAAACTACTACACTTTTTGAAAAATTCCATGGATTTTTTTTTTTTTTTACAAAAAACAAATACCTGTCATATATTAGACCATTCACTCCAAATTCCTTTAGTTTCCTTCTGTTTTCAGGATCGTTGGTATCATCACTCCAGCAGAATATGACCAATGCCTTAGCTTTTGCCTCTTGGACATAGGATGGGTTTCTAAGGAGGTCTTCAGTGTGAGCATTTATCCCCAAGATATTTTCAAACTGTGCAAAACTCATTGCACTGGGTATTGTCCGAGATCTGAGGTCCATGAGTTCAGGATAATTATCAGACTTTCCTTGGGTCAAAAATAATATGGGATATTTGTTTTGCTTCTGCCGAACCATTGTACAAATATCTACACCAAACGAAGAAAATACTATTCTCCTCTTCCCAGAATTTTCTAAAACAGTTTTTAAAATTATATCCAAAAACACATTCATATCAAAATATGTTGATAAGTTTCCATCCCTGTGTTGGCAAATCCATTTTATTTCTATATTAAATCCTACATTTTCTGGCAATGATTCTAAAACCATCTTAAGAGAAGGAAATGGCTGGTTTTCAGAAAAGACATTTTCCTCCTTAGACAAAGATTGTCTGTGGTCTTTGGTTTTTAATACAGTCACATGAGAAAGCTTCAATAACTGGAGTTGGTCAAATGTTAATTCTTTTACTGAAATTTCAAACAGTTCAACTGGATCAGCTTCAACTTTCTTTTTCATAGTCAAACAGCAGGTGAGATCATGATACGCCACAGGCACAAAGTCCTTTGAAAGGTGGACATCAAAATCTACAAATGCTGCACCATGACTGGGAGCATTTCTTAAAGAAGCAATAGTATTTTCCTGTATTTTAGCTAGCTTGGCAGTCGTTGTTGAGTTCCCTGCACCAGGATGTCCAACATCCAATGGTATTCTTGGTTTCCAGTACTTCGAAAATGAAGGCTGCATCACCAAAGGATTTTGACTCCATCATAGCTAAGCTGAGAGTTGACAGTTCTGCTACGCCAAGGAATGAATTGTAGGCATGATTTTGTGATACAGACTTCCTGCTATGGTCAAAGCTATTTGACTTGAATGAGTGACTTTATTCTCAGCCCAAGGAGAACAGGTTACATTCATTTAAGAAATGATGTGTGTATTAAAACGGTTTATCCATAACATCATTTGCCAACTGTTTCGATGAATAATGGTTCTGCTTGCAAGGTGGCACAGACATTAAGTGAGGGTAAGAATATGGTTCATTAGCTGTGATAATTTGGAAAAGCATTCATCTCAGAGAAAGAGTAACTTATAAAGTCCTCTTCTTCAAACTTGATACAATAGTTACAAACATCAAGCAAAGCATTCACTCTTACTCTTTATTGTTCTCTTACAAGCCACCTCCCAAGTTAATTGTCTACATTTCTTTTGGCTGTATAAATACATTTGAAATATGCAAGCTGTTCTGAAAACCATAGTATAATGTAAAAACATAAAGTAAACAATACTACTAATAGAGAGGCTGAAATAATAGAAGCAAGATTTCAAGACCATTATGTTGTACACAGCAAGACACTGTCACGTACAAACAAGCTGAAAGTGTATATAGGTTGTACAAGATTGGACTTATTTCTCCAATTACCAAATTAGAGAGATCATTGGGTGACAGTCAACAAATTTCTAATTCCTCATATTTTTGGATTTCAATCGATTAGAATATGTTGGTAATATTAATTTTCATATTAAGATATTAAGAAAAAGTAATTGTTACTTCCTGTTGTTTTTGTTGTATGAGGTGGAATTAGGTTTGTGTGGTTTGTTGAAAGATTACTTTCTTTTTTCTTCTAGGGTGTAGTTTTGCTCCTTATGTTGTTGTTCTCCATCTATTATCCTTTGTAGGGCTGGATTTGTGAAAAGATATTGTGTAAATTTCATTTTGTCATGGAATACCTTGTTTTCTCCATCTATGGTAATTGAGAGTTTTACTGGGCATAGTAGCCTGGACTGACACTTGTGTTCTCGTATTTGTGTATGACATCTGCCCAGGATCTTCTAGCTTTCATAGTTTGGTCTCCTTGATTTCCTGGATGTTTTGGGTTAGCAGCTTTTTGCTTTTTGCATTTTCTTTGACTGTTGTGTCAATGTTTCCTATGGTGTTTTCTGCCCCTGAGATTCTCTCTTCTATCTCTTGTATTCTGTTGGTAATGCTTGCATCTATCACTCCTGATTTCTTTCCTAGGTTTTCTATCTCCAGAGTTGTCTCTTTTTCTGATTTCTTTATTGTTTCTATTTCCATTTTTAGATTCTGGATGGTTTTGTTCATTTTCTTCATCTGTTTGATTGTGTTTTCCTGTAGTTCTTTAAGGGATTTTTGTGTTTCCTCTTGAAGGGCTTCTAGCCGTTTACCTGTATTTCTTTGAGAGTGCTATTTATGTCTTTCTTAAGGTCCTGTATCATCATCATGATAAGTGATTTTAGATCTGAATCTTGTTTTACCGGTGTGATGGTGTGTCCAGGACTTGCTATGAGGGGAGTATTGGGTTCTGATGATGCCAAGTAACCTTGGTTTGTGTTGCTTATATTCTTTTTTTTAAAGATTTATTTATTATTATATCTAAGTACACTGCTGCTGTCTTTAGATACACCAGAAAGGGCATCAGATCTCATTACAGATGGTTGTGAGCCATCATGTGGTTGCTGGGATTTGAACTCATGATCTTCAGAAGAGCAGTCAGTGTTCTTAAGTGCTGAGCCATCTCTCCAGCCCTGTTGCTTATATTGTTAAGCTTGCCCTGTGTCATCTGTTTATCTCTAGTGCTACCTGCCCTTGCTAAATCTGACTGGAGCCTGTCCTTCCTGTGATCCTGGTTGTGTCAGAACTCCTCAGAGTCAAGCTGTCTCTGTGATCTTGTGATTCTGGGATCCTGTGATACTGGGCTTGTTAGAGCACCTGGGAATGGAGCTTCCTCTGGGTGTTATGGGATTGGCTGTGGAGCTTGCGCCCAAGGTCTGTTCAGGGCACTGGATGGCCCATACAGATGGGAAGGAACCCTTGCCACTGGGCTGGCTGAGTTCCTGTGCGCTTGGGTCCTGCTGGACCCAGTTACTCCTGGTGTTGGGACAGATGTTTTGTCCTCCTCAGCTCTGATCCTGGGTGTGTTAGAGTGCTTGGGAGTGGAGCTTCCTCTGGGTATGGTGGGACTGGCTGTAGAGTTTGCGCTCAAGGTCTGCTCAGGTCATCAGCCGGCCCAGACAGTGGTTTTATTTTTATTTATGGATGTGCATTTGTCTATGTGTGGGTTTGTGCATGTGAGTGCAATGGCCAAAAAGCCCATAACAGGGCATCAACTAGAGGTATAGGTCATTTGTAAACTGTCCCAAGTATCTTCTAGAATGTCAATTCTCTCCACAGAAGCATTATGTGTTTTGAACTCCCAAGCCATCTCTCCAGGCCCTACCATGGAAGTTCTGATTTGTGTCTATTTGTTTCCAGAAGTGAGAAAGAATGGTGGTGTGGTGATGTGGTAGTGTGGTAGTTAGAATATCTATTGTGATAAGATAGCCCAGTCAAAAGCAACGTGGGAGAGCAGCATGAAGAAGCAGTGAGGATGACCCCCGGATGGACCAAACCCGTGCTGCTGTATACCTGTGTTCAGCGCCCATGTCCCCTACTGCCACTATGCCCAAAAGAAAGGCTGAAGGGGATGCTAAAAAAGACAAAGCCAAGATGAAGGTCAAGCCACAGAGAAGATCTGCAAGGTGTCTGCTAAACCTGCTCCCCCAAAGCCAGAGCCCAAGCGGAAAATGGCCCCTGCAAAGAGGGGAGAGAAGGTACCCAAGGGGAAGAAGGTTTGGAAAGCCAACGAAGGTAAGGATGTGAAAAATCTTGAAGAAACTGGAGGTGCCAAAACAGATCAGGCACAGAAAGCTGAAGGTGCCGGAGATGCCAAGTAACACGTGTGCATTTTTGATAAATGTGTACTTCTGGTGACTGTACAGTTTGAAATACCATTTTTTATCAAGTTGTATAAAAATGAAGATTAGTTTTACTTTTTTTTAAAAGCTATATTGTCAGCACATAGAACATTTCATTATTAGGGGCAGGAGGGGGGAGTTTGTCATGTGTCACTAACAAAACATCTCTGAAGCTGGATTGAGGACAGAAATCCTCTTTCCCTGTTAATTTGGAAGGTTCCTGTTGGCTCCCAGGAGGGATTTCCTGGTCTTGACATAGGTGGCCACCAAGGCACACAATGCCTTGTGGTCTGGGAAAACTCTAAATTCCTTTCTATATCCTCTTTCCCCTGTGCCATCAACATAGACTTGATTCCCTTAAAACCAGAGACCTGTTGGAACCTGGCCCCCCAAATTAGTTTTCCAGTCTATTGGGTGATGTGGACTTTGCAGCGACTTCATCGAGTGTTCTCAGAAGAGCGCTGGTTCCTTTTTTAAAAGATTGTGGATCTTCAGATTGATGATTCTGCCATGTGTGTTTCCTGAAAGTCAGGGTCAGCTTGTGAAAAGTTGTTAAACAACATCCTCAATGTGAAATGTCCACTCTCACTCTAAGCTACTTCCTCCTTTTCAAAGCATTGACTGAAGACTTCATTGGGTTTTAGAGTAGCTTTCTGATTTTGGTAGTCTATACAAGAAGGGGATTTGGAAGTTCTTATACACTATTGATTGTCTGCCCATGTCCTACCTGAAATGCCATGACTGTTTATGAAAAGCATCTTTAATGAAGCTGGTGAGAGTAGGCAAAAAACAAACAAACAAACAAACAACAACAACAAACAGCAACGTGGGGAGAAGAAGTTTATTTCAACTTACAACTCCAGGTACTAGTCTACCATGAAGGGAAGTCAGGGAAGGAACTAAATAAGAAAATGCCCCACTCCCACCCCCATTCCCAGGCTTGACTTGCCCGCAGATTAATGTTATGGAAGCATGTTCTCAGTTAAGATATTCTTTCTTCTCATATATGCCTAGGTTTGTGTCAGGTGGACAAAAACCAACCAGCATACTTAATATAGCAGATGCTTGCGTCACTTAATATGGCAGATGGCTACTTTACTGGGGGGGAAAAATAAACCAAACAGAGGTTACGAAGCCAAAAGAAGACAGTTTGGACAGTTCTTGGCTTTGGAATGCCTGAATACTTCTTACTCTCCCTAGGAATTCACTGGGTATGGCAGCGAGCTATTAGTATGGGCTTGCTATGTGATCATGAAGAGGCTCCTCCTTCCTGTGAGAAATAGGCATTCAGGACCTACAGCTGAGCAGGAAGAACCATAAGCAAGGGGCATAAAAGATCCAAGGCAGTGTGATGGATGGCCCTGAATTGATCTGAAAATCAGAACAATGTCCAAAGACAAGATCACTGGAGTAGATGGAGTTTTGAAGCAAATACAAGTCAGGAGACAGATATTCCTGAGATCTGGACTCTGGCTGATGGGAAGAACCCAGAGTGTGGACAGGAAGATGAGAAAGATGAAAGGCAGGTGACTGGATACTTGACTTACACCTTGTTTGCATATGAATTTCTATGACCAAGAAAATATTTTATGAGGAGTAAACTTCACGGTCAGTTGCACTCCACTGGGCACAGACTTCGTATATGTGCCAGGATGGGGTGCACACTTGCTCTGACAGAAGGCAAGTCCTAGGGTAGAGGCTCTAGAGAATGTCTACTTCATGCTTCACCATCTTCCCAGCTTTTACTGTAGTGCCTGGCACATAGCACCTATTTGATAAACACTCATTAAATCAAATGAGTGTTCTGGCTACTCTTTTCTGGAAATACTTCCATCCCATGCCACCTAGCTGAAACCCTGGTCTACTGAAGAGTTATCCCGTAGGCAAAGGCATTGGTTGCAGGAGACCTAATTCCACAAATGTCAGGCTACCTAAGGGCGCCCAGTATGACCTTATATTGCCTAGAGGTTGGCTCTTTCCCAGGTACAGTAAAATCAGCCTTGCTGAGCTGCTGGAAGCACTAGAAATAGCAGCCATAATTCTTGGACCGTGTTCTATCCCAGCCTTTCCCTATTGGATCAGATTTCCCCGAGAGAGACCAATAAAACAGCCCCCATACACCCAAATTCCACCTTCAAATTGGCATGCTTGATTGAATAATTTCATTCACAACCCCTGAAAAAGTTCCTTGAGGATAATGTGACAAATTGAACTCATGCTACCCTTGCTGATAATACTGCTCTCTAGGTAACTACTGGTCTCCTAATTCAGTTTTCAGTTGTGCTACTTTAGAGGCGATGAGTTGTGAATTCCCAGCAAACTAAGACTCTAGTTAGAAAACTCATTCTTTAGCTTCTGTTGAGAGACATTGCTAAGTGTCTAAACATGGTATTACTATAGAAAGTGTGAGCAATGCTTAACTCTCTCACACACAAAATTGGGGAGCCAGAAAAGGATAGGGGGGTATGCGGAATCAGGGGTCTCTAAGTCAAACAGAAAGCTTCTTCATTGATCCTGGATGCCGATGACCACAGGAATTATGGATTCAATGATTCTGTTAACTTATTTAAGGAATTATTAATCCATTTTTATCTTCAATTGATCCATGGAAATTAAGCTTATTTATAGAATAAAATATGATATTTTGTAACATATTTATTCTTTAATAATAGGATTCTTTCATATTTTAATGTATTTATTGGTCATTAGTACTTTTATAAATTTTTCTTTGAACTTTTCACACAAGCATATGATGTATTCTGACTTCTCTCCCTTATGCCTTTTCTTATCTCCTGCTCATCCTTGTCAACCACCTCCCCTCCTATCCCTCCTTCCTTTCTCAGGTTTATGATTTTGGTTTTGTTTTGTGCTCCATTTTTTTTCATTTATAATATTTATTCACTTTACACCCCCTATCACAGCCTCCTTCCCTCCTCTCCTCCCAGTCCCAACCCCCCCCATCCCCTTCTCCCATTCCCTCCTCCTCTTGGGAGCCCCCCTCCTCCTGTACCAACCCACTCTGGCACAGCAGTCTCATCAGGACCAAGTACATCTCTCCCACTGATGGCTCCTTGTTGTTAGTCATCCATTTAGTTTAACTAAGGCCATCTGAATGGCCATTGGATTAGAATTCTTCATGGAGCCTAATGGGATCACAGTGGCACACAACTGAAGGCACTGGTTCTTCCTGAATCTAGACTATCTAAAGTAGTTAATAATCAACAGCAAGGGGTTGCTTGCTTGCTTGCAAACTTCCCCTTCCCCCCCATCCAACTATCTGACCTTTGATGGGTGAATTCTTACGCAGATACATCGTGACCATTGTCTTAGTCAGGGTTTCTAATCATGCACAAAACATCATGACCAGGAAGCCAGTTGGGGAGGAAAGGGTTTATTCAGCTTACACTTCTACATTTCTGTTCATCACCAGAGGAAGTCAGGACTGGAACTCAAGCAGGTCAGGAAGCAG
>JADRCD010169942.1:0-36177 GCA_019843815.1 Montemys delectorum | reverse complement strand
ATATAAGTACATAAAACCCAGCAAGCTGGCAAAGTCCTATCTTTCTTCAAGACTCTAAGATTCCCTTTGAGACTTGTGGCCCCAAATCCATCACTGGTCTAGCTCCTGTGGATTCCTATGGCTCTCACTAGATCTCTCACAGATGTTGTTTGCCATTCATTGCCCTATTGCAGTATCCCTATTCCCTCCAGGAGTTAGGAGGCCCAACCAAAGTAGGAAACACGTCCTTTCAATCTCAAACCACATTGTGTTAAACTAAAGTGGGCCTTGGGTAAGTGTATGTATGAGGAGGACTGAGTCACTCAACCATTCTTTCATCCAAGAGGAATGTCATGGGAGCAAATGGACTACATTGAATTACATAAAATAATTTTGCTCTTCACAGAGATGAGAATCTCTTAAAAAAGCAAATCCCTTCTTTTAAGTTTCATGTATTCATATGAAAATATATATGAGAAGCCATGAAGAAACAAGTTAACATGTAGAAAACCAGTCTCCGAACTTTGTATAACAACAGCAAACATCTGTAATGGTGAAAGAATGCAAGGAGACAGTCACTTTCAAGTCTGGGATGTATTTGAGAATAAGTGATATCTTGGAGTGGTAATCTAGTATAATCTAGAATGCAGTAGAATTAAGTCATCAGAAGCTGGTGATTTAAGTTTGCTGGAAACCTATAGACACTTAAATCCTCAAAATGTTCAGAGATTAAAACACAGGCTTATATCATCAGGTTTCATAGGTCAGATGTTATCTTTGTGACTCTTTTCTAGATATTTCTATTGTTGGCATGATCTGGCAAGGATACCCATAGGGATTGGGTCCTTTCTGGAAGATGGCCAATCTAGGTATGAATCTCTGTGTGTAACAAAATGTTTACTTCAGTTCTATTAGAAGTTCATATACACACATCTGCACTTTAATTTGTAAACTCTTAGAAGCAGGGTAGCTAATGTGTGAGTTAAATATTTTAGATAAAATACATGAAGGATGTTTCCATTACCTTTCTTGAGTTTATTTATTTGTGGTAGTTTCTAGCACTAGATGTCCTAGTTAGGGATTCTGACCAACCAACTTGGAGAGGAAAAGATTTACTTAGATTGCACTTCCATATTACTGTTCATCAACAAAGGAAGCCAGGACAGGACCTTAAACATGGAAGGAACCTGGAGACAGGAACTCATGCAGAGGCCATGGGAAGGGGTTGCTTATTGTCCTGTTTCTCATTGCTTACTCAGCCTACACCTTTATAGAACCCAGGGCCACCATCCTAAGAATGGAATCACCCACAATGGGCTGGCCCCTCCCACATTAATCACTAATTAAGAAAATGCTTTAAAGTCTTGCCTATAATCTGATCTTATGGGGACATTTTCTTAATTGAGATTCCTTCCTCTGGGATGACTATAGTTTGTGTTAAGTTGACATAAAACTATCCAGCACACTAGTCTATTAACAAATTCTTTAAGCATCCAGAGAAACCAAAGCTGTTGTTGTTGTGATCATAAAAAGAGAAAGAGCTATAAGAATATGTTCTGGAGAGGTGTGGGGGAAGGGGGTGCCTTGGCAGGCCCATGACGAGATATCCGTTCCCCCTGAGGAACCAGACACACGCTGGTATAGTATAGACTAGAGTTTATTTAGGGCATGGGGAGGGGAGTTAAGAGGGTAGCAGAGGCAGAGAAAGGCAGAGAGAAGGAGAGAGTAGAGAAGTAGGGGCTGGCCATGACCACATGGAGAGAGGGGGGAAGGGAATGGAGAGAGAAGGGGAGCAAGAGGACAAGAGGCAAGGGAGAGAAACAGGAGTAAGAGAGAGAGGAGGGGGCAAGCAGCCCCTTTTATAGGGCCAGGCCTACCTGGCCACTGCCAGGTAACCATGGGGAGGAGCATACCTGACTGCTGCCAGGTATCTGTGGGGGTGGAGTTTATACAGAATGCTAACAGTTGTAAACGATTATTTGTACATGTAGTAGGTAGCTGAGAAAAGAAAGGAAAGGAATATCTATGCATCTCCATTTGTGTACTCAGAATGTGTCACTGTAGAAAATTTCCTGTAAAGACAATTTCAAGTCCCTAAGAATAATTAGCCTAATCCCTTTAGAAAGGATAACTTTGCTTTAAGGATATCCTACTACATATAGCTCTCTTTACCTGTTAAATAAACTTGTCATTTTTACAGTCAACTGAGGCAAAAGGCTCCTTGGAGACCTAGACATAACCCATGCAGTCTCTGGGGTTGCCCTGTCTCCTCTGGAAGCCTGGCTGCATGATTTGATAGTCAGAGCTGTCATTATCATCCAGTGTGGCACATGCCTCTGGGGTGTCCCACTGAGCAAGGGTCTGAACTGTGCTGCCCACTCTCCATCATGCCAATTATAACTTTCACGAAAGTGTAGGAAATGGAGACAGATTTATCAACACCATTGCCAGCCCTATAATGAGGAAGCAATTTTCACTTATTATAACTGACTAAATACGTGCAGGCTGACCCTTAGGGCATCCCATCACCTTCTTCCCATCCCTCTGGAAATCAAGACCAAGATTCACTCTTCATTTCAGATTACCTTGACTCCCAACTTGTTTCATTTATTTTTCTCTTTGCTCCATCCTTATCTGGGCTGTGATGAATGTCTTCTCTCTTGCTGTGCTCCATTGCATCTCTTCCTTATGTGCTGCACATTAGGGTCTGATTGGATTTCTCATTCCTGGACTCCATCAGTATAAATATACTGCTTGAGGACAAAATTCGGTGGGCCCTCAAGCCTTGTAAATGATACAGGAATTCAATATGCTGTTCCTTTGTTTTTTAAAAAGCTTTTTGCATTTCATGCTACCCTTGTGTTCAGTGAATTTCTATTATTTTTCTTCACTGTAAGCAGAAACACTGACATCTGTTGGTCTGTTGTCTGTGAGCTGTCAAGATTCATGCCTTGGCACACTGATGGAACAGACAGAAATATACAAAGAAGTCATAATCTTTTCAATCGTTTTTATTTTTTTTTTAATTTTTATTTTTTTGAGATGTAGTCTCATGTAGTCCAGGCTGGTTTTGAACTGATTAGGCAAGGTTATCCTTAAGCTTCTTCTTTTCCTATTTCCACTCTTCATGTGCCAGGATTATAGATGTATGGATGGCACTATGTATTGTTTATGCTATTCTGAGATAGAACCGAAGCCTTTGTGCTTCTTAGGCAAGCACTCTATAAACTTATTTTCATCTCCATTCAATGATATACATACATATACACAAACATATACATATGTAATTCACATACCTTACAGATAATCTAATGACTTCTATAATGTTGATTTACAATGAAAGCAGCATTGACATTTTTGATGAACTAGAACTCTAAAGTTTGGTAAACTTGTAGACCCTCCTTACAGGTTCCAGTATGTGACAAAAAGGGTCCCAGTTGAAAGATGCATATGGTTTATGTCATAGCCCAGTAAAGTGAGTTAGGGAAAACAAATATAAAACAACGACAAAAGAGTTTATTTTTGATGTTATTTGTCACATAAACATACTTGAAGACATAATTCCAGTCTCAAAAAGACAAGCATGGTATGTACTCACTAATAAGTGTATAATAGCCAAAAAAAAAAAAAGTACAAAATACCCAAGATACAGTCCACAGAACTCAGAAAGGTCAACAAGCTGAAGTTCCCAAGTGAGGATGCCTCAGTCCCACTTGGGAGAGAGAAGAAAGCAATCATAAGTGGGGAGAGAGGGAGGGACATGGGAGGGAAAGTGGATGGGGGGGCAGTGTGGGGCAAGGGGGGAACCTGATCTGGTATTGGGTGGGGGGAAAAGGACTGAAGCCCTGAGGGCCAACAGAAAGAATGGAAACAGGCAACCTCAGGAAATAGGAAGTTACGAGAACCCTCCAGAATGCACCAGAGACCTGGGAGGTAAGAGACTCTCAGGAATCAAAGGGAGGGACCTTATATGAAATGCCTGATAGTAGGGAGAGGGAACTTACAGAGCCCACCTCCAACAGGAAGACGGGGCATCAAGTGAGGGATAGAGTTGCCATCCCACAGTCACATCTCTGACCCATAATTGTTCCTGTCTGAAAGAATTACAAGGATAGAAATAGAGAAGAGCATGAGGAAAAGAAGGCAAAAACATATTTCTAAAAAGGTATGTTGAGGGAGAGACCCTGGCACCAATACTGTATATTCAATAACCCAGAAGGAAATAATAAGTTAATTGGGAAATATCCAAATTCTAAATCTGGTGGTTAAAAGAAAACACAGACAAGGTGATGTCACTTCCTTAATTGAAAAAGAAATTCTCTTCTGTGTCTTGGAATAGTGTATCTTATAATACTCTGCTTCATTGCACCTGGGCTGCGAAAGCTATCTTGCTTTTCAACATCAAGCTTGGTACTGAGGAAAGGCCTCTGTGTTTGCTGTTATCTCTCTAAACACTTCTGTTTGTTTCACGTAGTATCATCCAAATTTACCTTCAAGTGCCATTTCCTCTGAAGGATCTCTGATCATGCTAGGAAATACAGGAATCTTATTATCACAATTATGAATATCTTCACTCGATTACAATGTAAATTGACATAATTATTTATTTAGTTGAAGTTCTGGATCTCAAGACACATAGTCTTTGTGAGGGTGTGAAGACAGAGGCAGTCTCCTAAATATAAAACACAAAACCTTGTCTTTGTACTTGTACTGCATATCTAAATACTAGAAAATTAAAACTTAGATATTACATCGTTGTTTTCAGTGACAAAGTTTTCTTGGTCACAACATGAAAAAGCAGGGTAACAAGGAAGTGAAATAAAGAGACATGATACTTAAATTTTACATGATGAGTCTCTGCATGTATGTTTAAGATACCTTTCACCAATGGGCTACTAAAAGCTACATCCTGTCTTGTCTAGTCTCTAGGTGTAGCTCCCTTCCCATAATACCAGGATTTTTCTTTATGCAAGTCCTGCCTTTAATTTGAAACATTCTTCAAATTCCAGTTTTCTTTCTAGTTATCTTTTATGCCTTTTCCTAAATACTAGGATTCATTGCCCCTAAGACTCATTTATTTATTCTCAGTGCTCACATATGATTTGTTTTTTCATTTAAAAACAGCAGCTTTCCTGGTTGAGAGGGCCATGTATTGTTTATTTTTTTTTTCTTCCATCACATAGTGAATCACTTTAGAACACAGAAGTCATCTTTACTCATTTGTCACTTTGGAGCTCATGTCTTGCCATCAGTGGGTATTCCACATCTAAGAAAACTGAGTTGCACTCCAGCCAGGGAATCAGGTAGCCTAACTGAGGAGCTTCACCTTTCCAACCTCTCTTCAGAATCCATTAGTCCAGTCTTACCTGCAACTCTGCAGCAGACCTGCTGTAGCCTCTCTTTTCTTTCTGCCCCATAGCCAGTGAGTCACCTAGACTTTGTGCTCCAAACTTACACCTCAGTTACCCTGATATCCCAGTCCCCAACTCTGGGAATTCACTACTATTTCTGCCAATCAATAAATCAATCAATCAATCAACCAATCAATCAAACAAACTGTGCCAGTCTGATACCCAGCACTATAGCAGACTACCTGTTGTGACCTCTTCTTACTTTTTACCATTGTTCCCAGTATACTGAGCAGATCTTGGTGGAACACCCTACTTTCCTCTCTTCAGAGGACCCTTTCAGCTACTCTTCTAGTCCATCCCCATTTCTAAGCGTCACACCCAAATACCTAAAAACACAATTTATCAGGTAACCCCAGTAGCCAGATATAGCAGGATCCCAGAACTAACTATCAAGGGACACACAGCCTGTACACTCTCCTAAGAACCAAGAGGACAACAGGATCCATGAAACAACAGACTCATCTAACAAAGACAAGAACAGATATTAGCATCTATAATTACAATCTCCAAAAACCAGATGCCTAGACACCAGAGTAAAAACAGAATAAATAACAGCCAGGCCAGCATGTCTCTATTAGAACTTAGCAACCCAACCAAAACCAGTCCTGATATATGCAATAAAGCTGGAATGCAAGACAAAGATAATATAAAAGCCTTTATAGAGATAATGGAGGTCATTAAAAGGAAATAAATCCATTCCTAAAAGAAATCTATGGACATGAGAAAGAAATCTATGAGCAAAAAAAGCAAGGGAAGGAAATAAATAAAATAGTTCAAGATCTGAAAGTGAAATATAATCAATAAGAAAACCCAAATAGAGGGATCTGGAAATGAAAAATTTAGGAACTTGGGAACCTCAGAGAGAATCCTCAACAACAGAATACAAATGAGGGAAAAGATAATCCCACGACCCACAAGCGAAATAGAAGAAATGAATAGTGATAGGGCACACTTGCCAGCTGCTGTGCTTATGTTTATTCCTTTAAAAGAAAATTCTTTTGAGACTGGGTCATAGACTAGACCCCTTAGAGCCTAAATTAAAAGCATACATCACCATTCAGTGTGTGGATGTGTTTTTTTATTTGTTTGTTTGTTTGTTTCCACTTTTCTATTTTAAAATTGCACATAGCAGGGCATGATGCACACCTTTAATCCAAGATCATTGGAGGCAGAGGCAGGCAGATTCTGTGAGTTTGCCACAAGGCTGGCTATTTAAAGTAAGTTCCAGGACAACCAGAGCTTGTTATACAGTGAAACTGTGTCTTAAAAGAATAAACAAAACAAAAAGAGAGAGAGGGAGAGGAAAAACAACTGCTTGGCACAAAACTTCAGGAAACCTGGAAGAGTGTGAAAAGATCAAATTTTAAGATCAAATTATATAAGTGGAGGAAGGAGGAGAAACTGAGGTCAAAGAAACAGAAAATATTTTTCAAGAAAATCATTAAGAAAAAGTTCCCAACATAAAGAATGAAATGCCTAGCAATATACAAGAAGCATACAAAACAGCAAATGGACTGGACCTAAAAGGAAATTTCCCTCAGCACATAATAGTCAAACCACTAAACATATATAAGAAGGAAAAAATAATAAAAGCTGCAGAGGGGAAAAGACTAACATAAAGGCAAACATATTAGAATAACACCTGACTTCCCAGTGGAAACTTTTGTTATTCCTTTGGCAAACTCTTACTTCTAAAAGGAATTCTATTATGACCCATAACAATATCAAAATTACAGTTATAAAGTAGCAGTAAATATAATTTTATTGTTGGGAATCATCACAACATGATGAACTATTAAGTATTAAAGTGTTGCAGCATTAGGAAGGTTGAGAACCATTGGCTTAGACAGATGCTGTGCAGGCTTGAGGAGACCACAGATGCTTGCTCAAACTACTATGTATTGGGGGAGACTATTAAAACCAGGGGACATTTTGGGAGTGAGGTATAAACTTAGTGTGATGGAAATTCCCAAGAATCCATGAGAGTGACCCTATCCAAGACTCCTTGTAATGGGAGATATGGAACCTGAACTGGCCATATTCTATAACCAGACAAGTTTCCAGTGGAGGCCTTGGGATACCAATCCAGCCACAAAACCATGGTTGTACAATTTGTCCTGCCTACAAGTTGTGCTGAAATAAAAGTGGTACAGAACTTGTAGGAGCAGCTAACCAGTGACTGGTCCACCTTTAGAACTAGCTCACAGGAGGGAGTCCCAAGCCTGACATTGCCTGGAGGACTGAGAAACAGGCTAGATATCTCAAAGACTTAGTTTAAAACTAAACATGGCTGGCCAAACAAATAAAATAAAATAAAGCCAGAGCCTAGCAAAAGCATCATCAGAGAGCCATTATCTAGCAACTGATGCATAGATACAGAGTCCCACAATCAAATACTAAGCAGAGCTCAGGGAATCCCTGCAGAAGACAGGAAGGAAGGATTGTAGGAGCCAGAGGGGGTCAAAGACACCACAAGAATATGACACACAATCAACTAACTAGGGCTCAAAGGAGCTCACAGAGACTTAAGGAATAATTGCGGAGCCTGTATGGATCAGACCTAGATCCTCTGAGTATATGATATGGTTTTGCAACTTGGTGTTCTTGTGGGTTACTAGTAACAGTGGGAACCAGAGCTGTCTGACTTTTTTGTATGCTCCTGGGATCCTTTTCCTCCTACTGGTTTGCCTTGTTTAGCCTTAATATGAAGGGATATGCCTAGTCTTATTGTAACTTGTTATGCCATGTTTGGTTGATATCCCTGGGGGACCTTCCCTTTTCTGAAGAGAAATCAATCGTGGAGGAGTGGATCTGGGGGAGGCAAAGATGGGGGTAGGGATTGAAAGAAGAGGAGGGAGGGGGAACTGAGAGAAAAATTAAAAACAAAGATCAACAATAAGTAGGACCTCGTGAAACTGAAAATCTTCTGTATGACAAGGGACACTGTCATTCAGCCAAAGTGGCAGGTTATAGAATAGGAAAATATTTTTACCAGCTCCACATATGATAGGATACTAATATTCAAAAAATATAAAGAACTCAAGAAATTTGATATCAAAACAAAACAAAACCCAATTTAAAATATTGTACAGAGAATTTTTACTAGAGTAAACCTAAATGGCATAGAAAATTTAAAAAAATATTCATAGCCTGTTGCAGAATATTTGATCACACTGTGAACTTCAAGATTGTGTTCTTTCCTGAAAAAACAAACAAACAAACAAACAAAAAAACAAAACAAACAACTACCAACAACAACAACAAAACCTTGTTTCTGGTTTTGTGGTTCAGCCCTTAGCACACATCTTCAATCTCTCTGGCTAGAATACAGACATACTGTTAGTACACAGCTTAATCCCAAAGAAAGAAGGTAAAGTTAGTTTGTAGAAGAAATCACCCATGTTTAAAAGTGTTGTCTAATTGAATGCCAGACAAAGTGATGAATCCAAGAAAGATTTGACAGAATGAGTCACAGATAGGATATTCCCAACTCTCACTAAAATTTCCAACTCACTTAAGATTGGAGGCAGAGAGAGAAAGAGAGAGAGAGAGAGAGAGAGAGAGAGAGTGAGAGTTGGGAATATCCTATCTGTGACTCATTCTGTCAAATCTTTCTTGGATTCATCACTTTGTCTGGCATTCAATTAGACAACACTTTTAAACATGGGTGATTTCTTCTACAAACTAACTTTACCTTCTTTCTTTGGGATTAAGCTGTGTACTAACAGTATGTCTGTATTCTAGCCAGAGAGATTGAAGACAGAATGAGCCAGAGGAGAAGGAGCTAGAAAATTAGAACTGATGGCCAGAGTTAGATTGAGGCAACGGAGAGCAAAAAGTCAGAGGCCAAAAGAGAAGCCAGATTGAATCAATCTGCTTGGAGAGGAGTTTAAGCCTGAGTAGCTGACTTGAGTCAGCCAGCTACAGATCAGAAAGAACTTCAGGTGAATAGAAGATACACTTGCACAGCCATCAGGGAAATGCAAGTTAAAACTACTTTTATATTACATCATACATTTGTCAGCATGACTAAGATCAATAACAAAATTGATTGCTCAGTTTGTAGGCATGTGGAGTAAGGAGAACAATCATACATTGCTGGTGAGAGTGAAAATTCTCCAGTATCTATGGAAACCATTGTCCTGTTCTCTCAGAAAGACGAGAATCTGTTATGTCTGCTTTTGCAAACCCCAAAAGAGCACCAAAGAACTGATTCCCATGCAATCACACAAGAGTCTTTATTTAAGCTTGAGCTTGGGCTGCACCATTGTCACTGATGCAGTAGGACAGAAGGGTGAAGCCCTGGGCCCAGTTTCAAGCATGTGTTTATAGATACAAGCAAACCAGCAAGGAGATTTCCAGATTGGCACACATGACCATAAGCTGAATAGCCCTAAGTCTTTCTGTCATGAATTGGACCAGTCTGTTAAGGATACAAGGGCTGAAAATAAGGGGTAGGAGCAGCATAAGGAGTGGTCCCAGGAAGGTAGAAGTTAGAGTAGTTAATCATGGGTAATTACTAAACCAAGACTCAAATCATCCTTGGGATTCTCTGACTACCTCTGAATGGTCAACATAAAAACATTATTCTTTGAGAGCTGTGTATAGTCTTCCTTGTTGCATAAACAGCCGATCTAGGCCCCTTTGTTTTGTAGTACTACCTCTGCCAGGGATCCTAGAGACTCTTTCAGGCAGAAGATGCCTTTCTCTAGTCTTTCTATATCAATATCTATTGCTTGTCTCAGCCCATCATAACATTTGTTTTGTCCTGCCAGGGAGGCTATCCAGGTGCCAGTGCTGGCTGTATTTAAAATCCCATGAGAACAGGTAGTGTCAGGGATGAGATCAGTTCTCACTTGACCCTAGTGGGGGCCAAATTTGATGTTAAGCCATGTCAGGTTGAGGGGCTGATGAGGATTGGACCCTGCAGTACATGTGGTTAGGAGGCCAAACAGGATCACTGTAATTTGAGACTGAGAGGGTTGGAAGGGTGTTTGGTAGCTTCTCATCTTCTCTGTTCTGGCTGGTCTAGATCATCTTCAACTGCAAATAAGTCTACAATTCAGGCTTGTGTGTGGTGGGTCCATGCTACAATCCCATCAATCTTCAAGGCAGTATGTGTGGTCAAGCTGATAACATAGGGACATTTCCAGCAAGGCTTTAGTGACCCCCAGCGGTGTCTCTTTATTGGGACAAAGTCTTTATTGAGCTAAATCTGGTGAGGCTCTGGAGGGGTTTCTCCTCCACACTCTTTTTCCATTAAAAGCTGTCTCTGACACTATCATTAAACCTCTCAGACTCGTTTTCTTTTTATTCTCTCTCAACCCTCTGGAGTTTTCTCTTGATATCTGGTGCTGCCTAGTTGATAAAGAAAGGCTAGAGTTACCATTATTTTCACCTCTGGTGATTCAAGGTCCATGGAAGTATATTGTCGAAATGTTTCCATAACTCTTTCCAAAAAAGCAGCAAGTCTCTCATTGGCTCTCTTACTAAATAATATGCCTTAGCCAAATTAGTGGGCCATAGTGCAGCAACTTGAGACCTGCCAACAGAGCCTGGTTGTAAACTAAGAGTCTCCCCTTACCTTCAGTAATACTGAAGTCCCAATACCGGCTTGTCAAGAGAAAGCCAGCAGCAATAGCTGCCTGCTAATCTGAAAGGGGGAAGTCTTGTGTTCTCCAGTTCTCATGGACTGGCTCTGTTGCCCACAAGGTCAGGGCAATGGATTCAGGCTTGGGAATCACCCTTCGGCACCTCTGAGTCCCTGCAACAGACCTCACCCTTGCTGCCTGTTCTGACTGTAGAGGCTGCTGTTATTTTTGAGGAGTTGAATAGCATGGGGTTGGAAAAATGACATCTTCCTCTGTTCCTCCCTGGAGGACTGAATAGAGGAATGGTGAAGAAGAAAGTGGGTGGTTTTATGTCTTTTCTTTCATGGCCTTGGGATTTTGTTGGCCAAGGCAAAGACTTCTGCATATTGTCTGGGAGAAATGGTTTAACCCTGGTGAAAGGATCCTATAATCAGTCCCTCCATACAACTATATATGATCCAGGTAGTAGCACTTAGGTCTGAAAATAATCTTCTTAAGGCCTTAGACCAGTCCAAGGTCCAGAGACCCCTCTGTAGGTCAGCCTATGTAGAAGCTTGGCCATTCAGACCTACAGAAAGTTGTTAGTTTCTCCTTCCTAAAGGATACACAAAGATTTGGTTCACTGGTTCTAACATCCTTAAAGTGACTGAGAAAAAATTCTAGAGGGTAGAAGGTGCTTGTCCCATTCTAACAGCCATCAAAGTTAAGTTACCCCATCAGGAGAAACATGAAATTAGACAATTAGTTCAAACAGGTACAACTGCAAACATAAACACAAGAAGATTCTTCCTTTCCTCTCCTTTAGGAGAAAAATGAAAATAACCAGATGGCAGGTGCCCATGGCACTCTAAGCCTGTAACTATCCATGACTGAGACACTGGGGGGGGGGTCTCTTTCTCTCTCTGGGTCTGGAATATCTTCCAGGCCTGTGTAATTGCAACTATCTAGCATGTCCACCCAGTCACATTTGACCACAAAATACAGGTATTTAGGCCTCTTTCCAGAACAGAATAATCACAGTGCCAGACATACACACAAACAGAAACAGTCAGGAACAGAATTATCACTGTGCTGCACAGATATACAGAACAGAATTATTGCTGTACTGCACAGACTTAGAGAACAGAATTAGCACTGTGCTGCATAGACACACAGACAGTCACAAACAGGAATTCCTTACTGGCCAGTATGTTGAATCTTTGTGTTGGAGTTGGGGAGACCTAGGGGTCTTGGGGTTGCCACTCAATGCAGCATTCGCACCCATTTGTGAACCCCCAAAGACTATCAAGGAGCCAATTCTGATGAAACCACTCAAGGGTCTTTAATCAAGCTGAAGCTTGGGCTACATCATTGTTGTCACTGATGCAGTAGGACAGGAGGGTGAATCCCTGAGCCCAGTTTCAAACATGCATTTATAGAGGCAAGCAATCAAGCAAGGGGGTTTCCAGCTTGGCACACATCTGATCCTGATTGGGGGGCTATTATGGAATGTGATGCCTTTAGAATGATGGGCTGGTGCTGGGTGCCAAACCATAAGCTTCCATAAGTAAGTATCTTTAAGGTACAACTGTAACTTCTGCTTTCTCCCTGATTAGTAGTTGTTACGGAGTGACCTGGGAGAACAGTGCCAGGTTCAGGCCTGGTGTTTAACTCAAGTTCAACTTTAGGTCAGGTTTTCTAAGATGGAGCCTAAACTCAAGATGGAATAGCTCTGTTATCTCAAATTCATCTACTTCAATACCCAACTATACTATTCTTCACCATATATTCAAAGGATGCTTCATCATACTACAGAGACATTTGCTCAACTATGCTCAATCCTGCTCTATTCATAATAGTCAGAAATTCAAAATAACCTAAGTATCTCCCTTAATCAGATGAATACATTAAGAAAATGTCAAACATTTATAGGCAAACTATTACTAAGTCATTGAAAAATAAAATCATAAAATTCACAGGTAAATGAATAGAACTAGAAAAAATAATCCTGAGTGAGATATACCATACCCTGAAAGACAAATAGGTTATGCATTTGGTTATATGTGAGTTTCTTAGTCAGGGTTTCGATTCCTGTACAAACATCATGACCAAGAAGCAAGTTGGGGAGGAAAGGGTTTATTCAGCTTATTTCCACATTGCTGTTTATCACCAAAGGAAGTCAGGACTGAAACTCAAGCAGGTCAGGAAGCAGGAGCTGATGAAGAGGCCATGGAGGGATGTTCCTTACTGGCTTGCTTCCCCTGGCATGATCAGCCTGCTCTCTTATGGAATCTAAGACTTGCAGCCCAGGGATGGCACCACCCACAAGGGGCCCTACCCCCTTGATCACTAATTGAGAAAATGCTCCACAGCTGGGTCTCATGGAGACACTTCCCCAACTGAAGCTCCCTTTTCTGTGATAACTCCAGCCTGTGTCAAGTTGACACACAAAACCAGCCAGTACAATTAACCCCTTGTCAGCTTGACACACAAACACATCACTATTAAGCCTCAACCCTTACTTTCTTATTCATCCCCAAGATCTAAGGTCCCACAGTCTTTACGTATTTAAAGTTCAATCTATTTAAAATGTCCAATATCTTTTAAAATTCAACGTCTCTTAACTGTAGGCTCCACTAAAATATGTTCCTCCAAGAGGGAAAAATATCAGGGCACAGTCACAATCAAAGGCAAAACCAATGTCTGGGATCCAACTCACAATCTTCTGGGCTCCTCCCAGGGCTTGAGTCACCTCTCCAGCTCTGCCCTTTGTAGCACACATCTTGTCTTCTGGGCTCCAGATGCCTGCACTCCACTGCTGCTGCTGTTCTTGGTGGTCATTCATGATACTGGCATCTCCAAAACACTGCTGTCTTCCACTGTAACTAGGCTTCACCAATAGCCTCTCATAGGCTCTCTTCATGGTGCCAAGCCTCACCTCCTTTGCATGACCCCTTCAGTCCTGGGCCATCAATTGCAAACCGAGGCTGCCCCTTCACCAATGGCCTTCCATGGCTCTCACTGTGTTTAGCCTCAGCTGCTCTTCATGACCCCTTCATGCCTTCAAAACTAGTACCACCTGGGTGACTCTTACACATTATCAAGTCCTGCTGCAGCACAAGGTACAACATTGGCTATCTCCGGAACACAGGCTTTTTGTGCTCTCAGAAAATACTTCCCAGAAGATGTCACCTCAGTGATGCTGGTCTCTTCTTAATCACCGCTAATTTCTTAGCTCCAGCTAACACAGCCAGTACAGTGAGTATTAACCATCAAGTCAATGATAACCAATCTACAATCTATAGAAAAACAGAGGTTAGGCCTTAGTAAGTAATTGGGGCAAGGGGGACAGATAGATCTCTCTAGGAAAAGGAAGTAGGATAGATCTTATGGATAGGGGATGTGGAATGTATCAAGTGGCAAGGGGGAAGAAAAGTGAACATTTGACCATAGTATGCAAATCCAATTCAATAGAAGTTTTGGAAAAATATATACATATATGTAGGTAATCTAAATAAAGTTACCAAAGAGTGGGGAGCTAGAGCTCCAACTGGACAACTCCTGTTACTAAATGAAGCTTCTAGTACCAGGATTGGTACTGAATATAACTGAATGTTGACCAAAAGGATCCACTGAGAACTCTCAATCTAGCCTATTGACAAGACTATAGATTTCTCTCCAGAAAGTGATATCAAACCCCATTGTTGAAGACAACACATACACAACTTATTGAAGTCTAGTTTATATCAAGCTTTTACCTCTACATTTAGCCCGTTTGGTATAGAAAGGTACTCTACATGCTACCGAAGATCAAGAGTAAACACCAACCCTGCCACAAACCCTTTGATTTACAATAGCGCAAAACCTGCAAAATATGCGAGTCAGATGGTAGCAGAATGCCTGGGGGAGTAACCAACCAATGTGTTTTTACTTAAGGCCCAGGTTTTGAGGTAGAATCCATACATGACTTCTTGGGTTACCAAGAATCGGAGACATGCTAGTCCAGTGGCATAGGATTAAACCAAATACTACTCTTTTAATAAAAACATTAACAATAAAATGACTCCTAACGGCATTGTGCTAGTACCTTCCTCAGCCATTGCCAGAGAAACTTCCTTCTGTAACAGAAGGGAACAAATCCTCAAAGCCAGACATGCAGAAACCCTGCAATACACAACTCTACATGGGACATCTTCATCACCCACACCCACCCACTTTCAGGGTTTAAGGAAAACATGTGGAAGAGAAGGCAGAAAGAGTTTAAGGGTCAGAAGGAATGAAAGACACCAAGAAACAAGAATCACCAGGATCAACACAGAATAAGCTCACAGAAACTGAAGCAGTGTGCAGAGGGCCTGCATGGGTTTGCACCAGATAGGGTCTTATAGCTTAAAGAATAAATAGATACCTGCCCTCATCCCTAACCCAGCAGTTAACATATTGAGAAACACTTGCAAATAAAAATTTAGTTATCTCTGAGGGAGTCTGACTTAAGGGTAGGCTGTATGTCTAGCACAAGATGGCCAACAGAAAATGAATCAACAGTATCATTGGAGGTTCCTTGTCTCATACTGTCAAGTCATACTGCCTTTCATTTTTTATTTTACTTTTTCCTACCTTTTAATTTTATTTTACTATATATATATATATATATATATGTGTAGTATATATATTATATGTATGTATATGTGTATGTGTATCTATATCTATATCTAAATCCATATCTATATGATTTTTTTTTCTCTTCAGGTCCTTTTCATATACATTATGAAACTAAAATTTTTCAGTTTTGGTTTCTTTATGAGATTCTTGAGTGTTGGAATCAGTGGGTCTCTACATCTATATTTCTCCATATAGCCTGGCTGTCCTGGAACTCAGTCTGTAGACCAGGTTGACTTTGAACTCAGAAATCTGCCTGCCTCTGCTTTCCAAGTGCTGGGTTTAAAGGCATGTGCCACCACTGCCCGGCTTGTGCCTTTTCTTGGGCTCCTTTCCTTCTATTTGTTTGTTAGTTTATATTACAATATATTAGTTTTGTCTTATTACATTTTATTTTATTGTGCCTTAGAAACCTGTTTGTTTTCTAAAAGAGACAGAAAGTAGGTGGATCTAGGTAAGAACAGAGGTAGGAGGGACTGGGGAGAACAGAGGAAGGGGAAGCTGTAATCAGGATATGTTATCTGAGGAAAACATATTTTCAAAAAATAGGGAAAAAGATTAAATTAAACATCAAGGGAAGTCAATGTTTAGTATATATTTTCCAAATATTTTAAAATGGAGAGAATAACATAATCAAACACTTTTAACAACTAAAACCTTAGCACAAATCTGAGGTTATGGGTAAGCCAATTTCCCTACAAGCTGTATTGGAGAATTATTTTTGTACTGAATATACAAAATATAAAATTGTCAACTGAAAACAAAACTACTAAGAAGAAAATACATTATCAGTCTTTTCTTCAAACTCAATTTAACTTCAGCCTCAAATTATTTTGAGTAAAATATTTTAATTGCAGACAACTCTGTGTATTTTATTATAAAATAGTTGTTTTCCAAAGAACAATCAGAAAACTTTTGCTACAACAATTTCCCAGTTGTCTTTTAATATCATCACATTTTAGTCAATGCAAAGACCTCCTTCACTGGACACTTTTTGTTTAAATCAGAATCTAAATATATATCTGTAGACTAATACTAACATATTTTGCTTTAATTTAACTTTTTGAAAAATTAGCTTATTTAATTTCTTTTCACCTAGTCATTTATCTGTCTCCCTTTTTCTAGCAACTCTTCCTTAGAGGTGAATGGTAGGTCTATTTTTGAAGAGAGATTTGAACCTTATACCCCTGAGGCCACATCTCATGAATAGTTACTGAGGATTACCGCCTAGTTCAATATTTCATTTTTCATGAACAGCTGTGGAATGGTGAGTTTTCTTATAGTTTTTTCATTTATAAGCCATAGTATAACTATAGAGAGACTGTCTTTTACAAATTATTTGCTATCCAGAACTACTGGTTATATGGTGAAGATAGGATTGATGATTGACATGATGATTGACATATTCTCTTACGTTATATTCATCTTCGGGAATCTGCATAGTTGTGGGTGTACATTCATGATTGCATTCATGGGAGAGTGTATGAATGAGTGTGTGTGTGTGTGTGTGTGTGTGTGTCTGTGTGTGCAGGTATTTGTGAACATTTGTTTTTATGAATGCCAGTGCATGCATTCCAGATGTACATGAAGAGGTCAGAGGACAACCTCAGGCATCAGTTGTTGATTTCTACCTTGTTTGTGAAAGCACTCTTATTGTTTTGTTTTACTTCTTTTCACTAAATATGCCAGGCTACCTGGTACATGAGACAAGATTCTTCTGTTTCCACCTCCCATCTGTCTGTTGGAGTGTTAAGATTACAGGTGCATGTGTTATTTTTACTTACTGTATGTGGTTTGTGGAAATTTGAACTCAGATCTTCTTAGGTCTTATTTGGGAAACACTTTACTCATTAAGCTACATCTTCAGACCCTAAATGTTTTAAAAGGATGGATTTCTTTTCTGGTGTTTGGAGAAATATTATTTAAATGACATAAAATTTCAGTTGAGTAGGACCAATATTCTGAGAATATTTATTATTTAGCATAGTGTAGTGACCCTAATTTAAAACAGTAAATTATACTCTTCAAATGTTCCCTTAAGAGTAATGTCATGTAAATATGTAAAATAACAGATGTGTAAATTAAGTGTATTAGTGATATTAAAAACTTACAATGATTAGTTTCTTTAGAATAGTCTTAAGCTGATGTCTGTTTTCTTTATAACAGATGTGTAAATTAAGTGGATTAGTCATATTAAAAACTTACAATGATTAGTTTCTTTAGAATAGTCTTAAGCTGATGTTTGTTTTCTTTTAAATGGGTAGCTCATAGAATATGCCTTAGTTAGGGCTTCTGTTGCCTCTCACACCCAGTTCAGCCTCCAGACCTTGACAGTTTCTGCCCGAGGCAGTCACATGGGGAATTAAGACAAAAGACCTGCAGACTTATTTCTGAAAGAAGCAACATGAAGTAACATGAAGGAGGTGCTGGCTGGTAGGGGTTGATGACAGGGTTGGGCACAGCTCGGACACATGTCATCCTCTGCATATACTGGTTAGTGATGTGAGCCTGGCACTCTTCTTTGCGTGGAGATAAAGCTATATACAGTGACTTTGTGGCCACAATTCTACGATTCATCTCTGTAACTGCTTTAGTGACTTCTTCAGGGGATGAAAAGCATACAAAACCCCACCCTCCACCATTACTTTTGCAAATAGGCACAGGGGAAAATTTCCTGAAGAGAATGTCAATAGCTTCTGCTCTAAGATCAAGAATTGACAAATGGGACCTCTTAAAGTTGCAAAGCTTCTGTAAGGCAAAAGATACAGTCAATAGGACAAAACGGCAACCAACAAATTGGGAAAAGATCTTTACCAACCCTATATCTGATAGAGGGCTAATATCCAATGTATACAAATAACTAAAGAAGTTAGTCTCCAGAGAACCAAATAACCCTATTAAAAAATGGGGTATAGAGCTAAACAAAGAATTCTCTACTGATGAACACCAAATGGCTGAGAAGCACCTAAAGAAATGTTCAACATCCTTAGTCATCAGGGAAATGCAAATCAAAACAACTCTGAGATTCCACCTCACACCAGTGAGATTGGCTAGGATAAAAGACTCAGGTGACAGCAGATGCTGGAGAAGTTGTGGAGAAAGAGGAACACTACTTCACTGCTGGTGGGATTGCAAACTGGTACAACCACTCTGGAAATCAGTGTGGCGGTTCCTCCAGAAATTGGACATAGTTCTACTGGAGGACCCAGCTATACCACTCCTGAGCATATTACCCAGAAGATGCTCCAACATGTAATAAGGACACATGCTCCACCATGTTCATAGCAGCCTTATTTATAATAGCCAGAAACTGGAAACAACCCAGATGTCCCTCAATAGAGGAATGGATACAGAAATTGTGGTACATCTACACAATGGAGTACTACTCAGCTATTAAAAACAATGAATTTATGACATTCTTAGGTAAATGGATGGATCTGGAGAGTATCATCCTGAGTGAGGTAACCCAATCACAAAAGATCACACATGGTATGCATTCTCTGATAAGTGGTTATTAGCCCAGAAGTTTGGAATACAGGAAAAACAACCCACAAACCACAAGAAACTTAAGAAGGATGACCAAAAGGTGGACATTTCATTCTTTATTAAAAAGGGGAACCAAATATTCACAGGAGTGGCAGAGATTAACTATGGAGCAGAGACTGAAGGAAGGACAAGCATATAGCTATCTCCTGAGAGACTCTGACAATACCTGACTAATACAGATGTAGAGGCTCACAGCCATTCATTGAACTGAGTACACTGTCCCCAGTGAAGGAGTTAGAGAAAGGTTCTATGGAGCTGAAGTGTTTGCAGCCCCTTAGGACGAACAACAATTACTAATTAGTACCCTCAGAGCTCCCAGGGACCCAACTACCAATCAAGGACTATACAGGGTGGGACTGAATGTTCTGGCAGCATGTGTATAGTAGAGGATTGCAAATTTGATCATCTATTGGAGTAAAGGACCTCGGCCTTGTGAAGGTTTTGTGCCCCAGTGTAGGGGAATGCCAGGGCCAATAAGTGGGAGAGGGTGGGGTGGCAGGCATGGGGAGGGGGGAGGCAAAAGGAGTTTGTTCTTGTTGTTTTTGTTTGTTTGTTTTTCGTTTTTTGGAGGGGAACCTGGGAAAGGAGAAATTTACATGTAAATAAAAAAAACACAGATTAAAACATAAATGCTATGATCTGATTAGAGTTTAGTTTGAGAGATATTTGTGCAGATAAAATGGATACCTTGTTAGAGAGCATATAAATATCTAATTCTTTAATTACTATGTTACATATATGACTTCTAGAACTGATCACAAGATGTGATTTCATATGTGAATGAAAGTAATTTTCTAATTGGCATATTTACATTTTTAAAGAAACTTGAAAGTCAACATTTTATGAAATCATGATTATTTTCTTCATCAAGCTCTCTAAACATCATTACTTTTGCACTGGTGATTGTACCAAATGGAGAAAACTCTTTCCAGAGATGCTCATCATCAATACCATCATCAAGATTTTTCACATAAAGGTTCACACTCTGATATCTGGTGATCCTATCTTGCTTTATCTGCTCAAATTTGCTCTTAAGTTCTGTCTGCTGTTCTACTTTTTTCTGAGCTTGACCTACATAAATCTGTTTTCCATTGAGCTTCTTTCCATTCATCTCATCCTCTGCTTTCAGTGTATCTTCATGCCTTTCAAAGCTTACAAATCCAAATCATTTGGATTTTCCACTTTCATCTGTCATTACTTTCACACTTAAGTCAGGCCCAAACTTGCCAGAGAGTTCCTTAAGGTGCTCATCATCCATGTCTTCTCCAAAGTTCTTGATGTAAACATTGGTGAACTCTTTTGCCCTAGTTCCGAGCTCTGCTTCTTGGTGGTGTGTCCTTCATCTATCCTCCATATCTGAGTCCATGTGTTCGGGGCGCCATTATAAAACTTTACTGCAGTTTCACAAACTGGGTTCTATCAGTCAAAAGAAGAAAATGACCTGAAACACAGAGTTCGAGAACAAAAGGACACGAAGCCAAGTTGAGTCCCAATCAAGGCTTCGTACTTTACTTTTGGGGTTCAGCATTTATATGTACACGAGAAACCAAAACTTGATCTCCAGGTTACAATGATATTTGCATAACATAAACATTGTGGGAGGAGTCAGGAAAGAGTCAGGAAAGAGTCAGGAAGGAGTCAGGGGTGAAGGTCACCCGTGGCTCAGATGTCCGTGGATGTCCTCAGGCAGTAGTTGTATCTCAGTGTGAACTTCTTGGGCAGCTTCTTTCAGAGACAAGCTGACAGTCTGCAGGTCTTTTGTCTTAATTCCGCAGGTGACCGAGGGAACCGCCAAAGTCTGGAGGCTGAACTGGGTGTGGGAGGCAACAGGCTTCTACTGCTACAACAAAACATCCTGACTAAAAAGAAAGTTGAGGAGGAAAGGGTCTATATGGGTTTAGATTTTTCATAGCCTATTCTTGATAAGGGCTTTCAAATGCTTCAACACTGCCCCAACATTAACCCATGGTCCAAAGGAAAGGGAGAAAAGATAGTAAATAGGACAAGGAGATATAGACCTGTTTCAGAGAAATTCTTTGGGACGATTCCAGTCTCCATTTGTCAGGATACCCGCAGTCCCGTTCAATAGTGTCAGGATACCTAACCTGAACCAGCAGCAGTGGCACAATCCACAAGAAACTGCCAGGCTTCCGTCAAATCAGCATGAGTCAGTGGGAGCAACAAGAGCCAACTGGAACACCATGAGAAGTTCTTTGTTGTGCCTCTCTCAATGAAGTGATGATGGGTGAAGACACAAGACCAACAAAGTGTTAAACAGCTAGCTATGCAGGCACCTCATCACTGTCTATTGAATACTATTTATGCTCTCTCTAAACATCAAGTGTCCTCCCATAGGTCATACCTCAGCAAAACACCATGTAAGTCTGCCTCAGCAAGACATCATGCGAGTTTGAGTCATGTGACACAACCAGGAATTTCTATTTCAGGTGTATTGGGTTTACCCTTCCACACTGTAGTCCATCACTGGAGACAGGAAGTGAAACAAGCAGGAACATGGAGGTAGGAGCTGAAGTAGAGACCATGGGGGAGTGAGTGGCTTAATGGATTGGATCCTCATGACTTGTTCAGACTTTTTTTTTTTTTTTATAGAACCCAGGCTACCAGCCCAGGGATGGCTGCACCCACATTGGACTAGGTCCTCCTACATCAGTTACCAAGAGAATACCTTATTGCTGGATCTTATGGAGGCATTTCTCAATTGAAGTTTCCACCTTTCAGATAACTGTACTTTTTTTCAAGTTAATGTGAAGCTAGCCAGCACAGAATATATTGAAAATATTAATGTTTTTATTCTTGTTTAAATTATTTGATCTTTATCCATCAGAAGCTTCTTCACACTGTATCCACGCTGATTTACTATTAATAGATTTATTAGCTAGCTAAATCTCTGCTAAGATAACATCTTTAGGCTTATCTTAAAAATTTCAAAGGCTAGATTTTCATCTTACAAAAGGAACCTTTTCCTTTTGTTTAAAAACTTTTAGAGACCATAAACACTAGGATTACTCATTATTTAGTTTGAATTTAAAGAAATTTAGGCCTATGTAACATTTGCTTATTATGCAAATATAAAACATATTGCTAACATATACTCATTCATTAATAATTAAAATTATAGCGGGGGGGGGGTTGGTGGTGCGCGCCTGTAATCCCAGCACTTGGGAGGCAGAGGCAGGCAGATTTCTGAGTTCAAGGCCAGCCTGGTCTACAGAGTAAGTTCCAGGACAACCAGGACTATACAGAGAAACCCTGTCTTGAAAAAAAATAATTAGAATTATAATTTATATAATGAATTGAAACTCAGAACTGTATAGCTTTCACTGAATTTCTTGATCTTGCTTTGTTCTTAGTTTCAATGTTCCTAAAGGAATTACTCATTTTCACAGTTCCACCACATATACAGAACAGTCAGTATAGTAATATCAGAATTACCACAAACAATATAACTGCTGAAATCAATTTGTATTTTTATCTGAATTCATCTAATTTTTTTAAAAATATCCCCATAACAGTACTCAGTTGAAGTTACAGTTTAAGAATAACCTGGAATTATCCTCTCTGTAGGGTTACAAAGACAAGCTGGTCGAAAACTAGTTTTGTTTATTTTAATTTTATTAGATATTTTCTTTATTTGCATATCATATAATTTCTCCTTTCCCAGTTTCCCCTCCAAAAACAAACAAACAAACAAAAAACAAAAAGAATAAATCCCCCCTCCCCCTGCTTGCCACTTCACCCTCTCCCACTTATTGGACCTGATATTCCCCTATACTGGGGCACAGAACCTTCACAAGGCCAAGGGCCTCTCCTCCCATTGACGACTGACTTTGCAATCCTCTACTATATACATACTGTCAGAGCAATCAGTCCCATCATGTGTACTCCTTAGTTGGTGATTGAGTCCCTGGGAGCTCTGAGGGTACTAGTTAGTTCATATTGTTTGTCCTAAGGGGCTGCAAACCCTTCAGCTCCTTTGGTCTTTTCTCTAACTCCTTCATTGGGCACCCTTTACTCAGTTCAATGGATGGCTGTGAGCCTCTACATCTGTATTAGTCGGGTACTGTCAGAGCCTCTCAGGAGACAGTTATATCAGGCTGGATTGTCCTTCCTTCAGTCTCTGCTGCATAGTTAGTCTCTGCAACTCCTTCCATGGGTATTTTGTTCCCCCTTTTAAGAAGGAATGAAATGTCCACCTTTTGGTCTTCCTTCTTCTTGAGTTTCTTGTGTTTTGTGTGTTGTTCTTTGTGTATTCCGAAATTCTGGGCTAATAACCACTTATCAGAGAGTGCATACCATGTGTGTTCTTTTGTGATTGGGTTACCTCACTCAGGATGATACTCTCCAGATCCATCCTTTTCCCTAAGAATTTCATAAATTCATTGTTTTTAATAGCTGAGTAGTACTCCATTGTGTAGATGTACCACAATTTCTGTATCCATTCCTCTATTGAGGGACATCTGGGTTGTTTCCAGTTTCTGGCTATTATAAATAAGGCTGCTATGTATGGTGGAGCATGTGTCCTTATTATATGTTGGAGCATCTTCTGGATATATGCCCAGGAGTGGTATAGTTGGGTCGTCCAGAAGAACTATGTCCAATTTCTGGAGGAACCACCAAACTGATTTCCAGAGTGGTTGTACCAGCTTGCATTCCCACTAGCAATGAAGTAGTGTTCCTCTTTCTCCACAACTTCTCCAGCAGCTGCTGTCACCTGAGATTTTATCCTAGCCAATCTGACTGGTGTGAGGTGGAATCTCAGAGTTGTTTTGATTTGCATTTTTCTGATGATTAAGGATGTTGAACATTTCTTTAGGTGCTTCTCAGCCATTCAGTATTCCTCAGTTGAGAATTCTTTGTTTAGCTCTGTACCCCTTTTTTTAAAATAGGGTTATTTGGTCCTCTGGAGTCTCACTTCTTGAGTTCTTTGTATACATTGGATATTAGCCCTCTATCAGATATAGGATTGGTAAAGATCTTTTCCCAATTTGTTGGTTGCCGTTTTGTCCTATTGATAGTGTCTTTTGCCTTACAGAAGCTTTGCAATTTTATGACGTCCCATTTGTTGATTTTTGATCTTAGAGCATAAGCTATTGGTGTTCTGTTCAGGAATTTTCCCCTGTGCCTATGTGCTCGAGGTTCTTCCCTACTTTCTTTTCTATTAGTTTCAATATATTGGGTTTGATGTGGAGGTTCCTGATCCACTTGGACTTGAGCTTTGTACAAGAAGATAGGAATGGATCGATTTGCATTTTTCTACATGTTAACTGCCAGTTGAGCCAGCATCATCTGTTGAAAATGCTGTCTTTTTTCCACTGGATGGTTTTAACTCCTTTGTCAAAGATCAAGTGACCATAGGTGTGTAGGTTCATTTCTGGATCTTCAATTTTGTTCCATTGATCTACCTGCCTGTAACTGTACCAATACCATGCAGTATTTTTCACAATTGCTCTGTAGTACAGCTTAAGGTCCAGGATAGTGATTCCACCAGAGTTTCCTTTATTGTTGAGAATAGTTTTGGCTATCCTGTTTTTTTGTTGTTGTTGTTCCAGATGAATTTGCAAATTGCTCTTTCTAAGTCTGTGAAGAATTGAGTTGGAATTTTGATGGGGATTGCATTGAGTCTGTACATTGTTTTCAGAAAGATGGTCACTTTTACTATATTAATCCTGACAATTCATGAGCATGGGAGATCTTTCCATCTTCTGAGATCTTCTTCAATTTCCTTCTTCAGAGACTTGACGTTCTTGTCAAACAGATCTTTTACTTGCTTAGTTAGAGTTACACCAAGGTATTTTATATTATTTGTGACTATTCTGAAGGGTGTTGTTTCCCTAATTTCTTTCTCTGCCTGTTTTCTTTGTGTAGAGGAAGGCCTCTGATTTCCTTGAGTTAATTTTATATCCAGCTACTTTGCTGAAGATGTTTATCAGGTTTAGGAGCTCCCTGGTGAAATTTTTGGGGTTGAAAGACCCCCGTAGGGAGACCTTCGCTCAAGTCCCAGGAGAACGTGCACCCAAGGAAACACAAGAGACCATCTTGATGTAAACACACGAGGTAGTTTTAATATCGGAGCTCCAGGTGGACCCATATCTCACGCAGGAGACAAAGGGATCGACTTCGAGGCTCAGGGGTTAGGGGTTTTTATAGGAAGGAGGTCTAGGGGAACAAAGGAATTAGCATAGCAATACATAATTGGCTAATTCAAATCCAGCTAGAATACATGCAGATCAGAGCATAGGAAAATTACTAAGGGTGGTATTGAGGCAGCAGGGCATCTGGCTGGCCTCCAACCATACCTCATCATTCAGTTGGGTCATCTTGCCCAGACAGGTCCCTGCTTGCCTGAGCCCACCCAGACATATCTTATCTATCTCTTCTTGGCCTGCTAGTTCCCAGAATATTCAACAGCTTGCTTGCTCATTCCCAGGCCTCTGTGGGCAAGCTTGTGCTGGATTTTCAGGCTTATAATTCTCCTACCTGGCCAGCACAGGTCCCAAGCTTTAGTTACTCCTTTTCAGGGTCACTTAAGTATATTATCATATCATCACCAAATAGTGATAATTTGACTTCTTCTTTTCTGATTTGTATCACTTTGATTTCCTTTTGTTGTCTAATTTCTCTGGCTAGGACTTACAGTAAAATATTGAATAGGTAGGGAAAGAGTGGGCAACCTTGTCTAGTCCCTGATTTTAGTGGGATTGCTTCAAGTTTCTCTTCATTTAGGTTGATGTTGGCTACTGGTTTTCTGTATATTGCTTTTACTCTTTTTATGTATAGGCCTTGAATTCCTGATCTTTCCAAGACTTTTATCATGAAGGGATGTTGGATTTTGTCAGATGCATTCTCAGCATCTAATGAGATGACCATATGGTTTTTTTCTTTGAATTTGTTTATATAGTAAATTACATTGATGGATTTCTATATATTGAACCATCCCTGCATCCCTGGGATGAAGCCTACTTGTTCATGGTGGATGATAGTTTTGATATGTTCTTTGATTCAATTTGCAAAACTTTTATTGAGTATTTTTGCATTGATATTCATAAGGGAAACTGGTCTGATTTCATTCTTCGTTCAGTCTTTGTGTGGTTTAGGTATAAGAGTAATTGTGGCTTCATAGAACGAATTGGGTAGAGTACCTTCTGTTTCTATTTTGTACAATAGTTTGAGGAATATTGGTATTAGGTCTTCTTTGAAGGTTTGATAAAATTCTGCACTAAACCTATCTGGTCCTGGGCTTTTTTTGGTTGGGAGACTAATAATGACTGTTTCTATTTCATTAGCTGATATGGGACTGTTTAGACCATTTATCTGATCTTGATTTAACTTTGGTACTTGGTATCTGTCTGGAAAATTGTCCATTTCATCCAGATTTTCCAGTTTTGTTGAGAATAGGCTTTTGTAGTAGGATCTCATGATTTTTTTTAGATTTCTTCAGTGTCTGTTGTTATTTCTCCCTTTTCATTTCTGATCTTGTTAATTAGGATACTGTCTCTGTGCCCTCCAGTTAGTCTGGCTAAGGGTTTACCTATTTTGTTGATATCCATAAAGAACCAGCTCTTGGTTTGGTTGATTCTTTGTATAGTTCTTTTTTTTCTCTTTGGTTGATTTCAAACCTGAGTTTGATTATTTCCTGCCTTTGACTCCTCTTGGGTGAATTTGCTTTTTTTTGTTCAAGTGCTTTCAGGTGTGCTGTCAAATTGCTGGTGTATGTGCTCTCCATTTTCTTTTTGGAGGCACGTAAGGCTATTAGTTTTCCTGTTAGGACTGCTTTCATTCTGTCCCATAAGTTTGGGTATGTTGTGGCTTCATTTTCATTAAACTCTAGAAAGTCTCTAACTTCTTTATTTCTTCCTTTACCAAGTTATCATTGAGTAGAGTGTTGTTAAGCTTCCACGTGTGTATGGGCATTCTATTATTTATGTTGTTATTGAGGAGCAGCCTTAGCCCATGGTGATATGATAGGATACAAGGAATTCTTTCAATCTTCTTGTATCTGTTGATGCCTGGTTTGTGACCAATTATATGGTCAATTTTGGAGAAGGTACCATGAGGTGCTTGGAAGAAGGCGTATCCTTTTGTTTTAGGATAAAAAGTTCTATAGATATCTGTTAAATTCATCTGTTTCATAACTTCTGTTAGTCTCACTGTGTCTTTGTTTAGTTTCTGTTTCCATGATCTGTCCATTTCAGAGAGTAGTGTGTTGAAATCTCCCACTATTATTGTGTGCGGTCTAATGTGTGCTTTAAGCTTTAGTAAAGTTTCTTTTATGAATGTAGATGCCTTTTGATTTGGAGCATAGAGGTCCAGAATTGAGAGTTCATCTTGGTAGATCATACCTTTGATGAATATAAAGTGTCCCTCCTTATCTTTTTTGATCACTTTAGGATAAAAGTCAATTTTATTCGATATTAGAATGGCTACTCCCACGTTTTTCTTGGGACCATTGGCTTGGAGGATTGTTTTCCAGCCTTTTATTCTCAGGTAGTATCTGTCTTTGTCACAGAGGTGGGTTTCTTGTATGCAACAAAATGTTGGGTCCTGTTTACATACCTAATCTGATAGTCTGTGTCTTTTTATTGGGGAATCGAGTCCATTAATATTAATTGATATTAAGGAAAAGTAATTATTGCTTCATCTCATTTTTGTTGTTAGAGCTGGAATTCCATTCATGTGGCTATCTTCTTTTAGTTTTGTTGGAAGATTACATTTTTGCTTTTTCAGAGATGTAGTTCCCCTCCTTGTGTTGGAGTTTTCCATTTATTACCCTTTGAAGGGCTGGATTTGTGGGAATATATTGTGTGAATTTGGTTTTGTCATGGAATACTTTGGTTTCTCCATCTATGGTGATTGAAAATTTTGCTGGGTATAGTAGTCTGGGCTGGCATTTTTGTTCTCTTAAGATCTGCATGACATCTGCCTAGGTTGTTCTAGCTGTCATAGTCTCTGATGAAAAGTCTGGTGTAATTCTGATAGACCTGCATTTATATGTTACTTGACCTTTTTCCCTTACTGCTTTTAGTATTCTTTCTTTGTTTTGTGCATTTGGTGTTTTCACTATTATGTGGCAGGAGGAATTTCTTTTATGGTCTAATCTATTTGGAGGTCTATAGGCTTCTTGTATGTTCATGGGCATCTCTTTCTTTAGGTTAGGGAAGTTTTTTTTTCTATCATCTTGTTGAAGAAATTTCTGGCCCTTTAAGTTGGAGGTCTTCACTCTCTTCTATACCTATTTTCCTTAAGTTTGGTCTTCTCATTGTATCCTGGATTTCCTGGATGTTTTGGGTTAGGAACTTTTTGCATTTTCTTTGACTGTTGTGTCAAAGTTTTCTATGGTATCTTCTGCCCCTGAGATTCTCTCTTCTATCCATGTATTATTTTGGTGATGCATTTGCATCTATGTTTCCTGACTTCTTTCCTAAGATTTCTAACTCCAGTGTTGTCTCTGTGATTTCTTAATTGTTTCTACTTCCATTTCTAGATCCTGGATGGTTTTGCTCAATTCCTTCACCTGTTTGTTTGTGTTTTTCTGTAATTCCTTAAGGGATTTTTGTGTTTCCTCTTTAAGGGCTTCTACTTGTTTACTCATGATCTCCTGTAATTCTTTATGAGATTTTTTTTTTGTTTCCTCTTTAAGGGCTTGTATACCTCTTTACCTGTGTTCTCCTGTATTTCTTTAAGGGAGTTATTCGTGCCCTTCTTAAATTCCTCTAGCACCATTGTGAAATATGATTTTAGATCCAAATCTTGTTTTTCCAGTGTTTTGGGATATCCAGGATTTGCTGTGGTGGGAGTACTAGGTTCTGATGAAGCCAAGTAGTCTTGGTTTCTGTTGGTAGGATTCTTGCATTTGCCTTTCGCCATCTGTTGATCTCTGGTGTTAGATGTTCTTGCTGTCTCTGACTAGAGCTTGTTCCTCCTGTGGGTTTGTAAGCCGGTGTCAGTACTTCTGGGAGATCAGCTCTCCTCTGGTAAATCCTGAGAGCAGATGGTTGTGGATCAGTTGTCTGTCCTGAGTCCTGGAGTCAGAGCACACCCTGGAGACTGGATCTCCATTTGCGGGAAAGGTCCAGAGAGGACTGTAGGTCTGTTGTCTCTCCTAGATGTGGTCTAAGATAGAAATGATCCTGACCAGGCTGTCCTGTGACTTGTGAGGCCTGTGCCTCCCAGCTGGTCCTGCCTTAGAAAGTCACTGGAGAGAAAAAGTCAGATCTCACCCAAGTCCCTGGGTTAAAGCACTCCCTAAAGGCAGGCTCTCTACTTGCAGAGAAGGGGCAGAGAGGGTTACAGATCCACGGAGCCACTTCTAGGTGTAGAAGGGGATTGAGAGGATCCTGTCCCTGCAGCTCTTCGACTTGTGAGGCCTGTGCCTCCTGGCTGCTAATTTTTTTCTTTTTTATTGGATATTTTCTTCATTTACATTTCAGATGTTATCCTCTTTTCCAGTTTTCCCCCTCCTGTAAACCCCTTAACCCATTCTACCTCCCTCTGCTTCTATGAGGGTGTTCTTCCACCCACTTACCCACCCACTCCCACCCATCTGCCCTCCATTCTCCTACACTGGGCCATCTATCTAGCTTTCATAGGACCAAGGACCTCTTCTTCCATTGATGAATGACAAGGCCATCCTCTGCTACATATGCGGCTGGAGCCATGTGTATTCCTTTGTTAATGGGTTAGTACCTGGGAGATCAGGGGGGTCTGGTTAGTTGATATTTTTGTTCTTCCTATGGGGTTGCAAACCCCTTCAACTTCTTCAATCTTTTCTTTAACTCCTCTATTGGGAACCCCACACTCAGTCCAGTGGTTGGCTGCAAGCATCTGCCTCTGTATTTGTAAGGCTCTAGCAGGATCTCTCAGGTGACTGCCATATCAGGCTCCTGGCAACATGCAGTTCTTAGCATCTACAATAGTGTTTAGATTTGTGGGATGAATCCCCTGATGGCACAGTCTCTGAATGGCCTTTCCTTCAGTCTCTGCTCTACACATTATCTCCATATATGCTCCTATGAGTATTTTGTTCTCCTTCTAAGGACAGAAACATCCACACTTTGGTCTTCCCTTTTCCTTCTTGAGCTTCATGTGGTCTGCGAATTTTATATTGGTTATTTGGAGCTTTTGGGCTAATATCCACTTATCACTGAGTGCATACCATGTGTGTTCTTTTGTAATTGAGTTACTTCACTCAGGATGATGTTTTCTAGTTCTATCCATTTGCCTAAGAATTTTATGAATTCATCATTTTTATAGCTGAGTAGTACTCCATTGTGTATATGTACCACAATTTCTGTATCCATTCCTCTGTTGAAGGACATCTGGGTTCTTTTGAGCTCCTACCTGTTATAAATAACACTGCTATGAACATAGTGGAGCATGTGTCCTTATTACATGTTGGAGCATCTTCTGGGTACATACCCAGGAGTGGCATAGCTGGGTCCTCAGATAGTACTATGTCCAATTTTCTGAGGAACTGCTAAACTGATTTCCAGAGAGATTGTACCAGCTTGTAATCCTACCAGCAGTGGAAGAGTGTTCTTCTTTCTCCACATCCTCGCCAGCATCTCCCATCACCTGAGTTTTTGATTTTAGCCATTCTGATTGGTATGAAGTGGAATATCAGGGTTGTTTTGATTTGCATTTCTCTGATGACCAAGGATATTGAACATTTCATTAGGTGCTTCTTGGCCATTCAATATTCCTCAGTTGAAAATTCTTTGTTAAGCTCTGTACCCCATTTTTAATAGGATTATTGGATTTTTCTGGAGTCTAACTTCTTGAGTTCTTTGTATATATTGGATATTAGCCATCTATCAGATAAGGGTTGGTAAAGATCTTTTCCCAATCTGTCGGTTGCCATTTTGTCCTGTTAACAATATCTTTTGTCTTACAGAAGCTTTGCAATTTTATGAGGTCTCATTTGTTGATTTTTGATCTTCGAGGATAAGCCCTTGGTGTTCTGTTCAGGAAATTTTGCCCTATGCCTATGTGCTCGAGGCTCTTCCCCACTTTCTTTTCTATTAGTTTCAATGTATCTGGTTTAATGTGGAGGTCCTTGATCCAATTGGACTTGAGCTTTGTACAATGAGATAAGAATGGGTAGATTTGCATTTTTCTACATGATGACTGTCAGTAGAACTAGCACAATTTGTTTAAAATGCTGACTTTTTTCCACTGGATGGTTTTAGCTCCTTTGTCAAATATCAAGTGACCATAGGTGTGTGGGTTTATTTCTAGGTCTTCAGTTCTATTCCATTGATCTTCCTGCCTGTCTCTGTACTAATACCATGTAGTTTTTATCACTATTGGTCTGTAGCACAGCTTGAGGTCAGGTGATTCTACCAGAAGTTCTTTTATTGTTGAGAATAGTTTTTTAATACTGTTTTTTTTTTGTCATTCCAAATGAATTTGTAAACTCCTATTTCTAACTCTGTGAATAATTGATTTGGAATTTTGATGGGGATTGCATTGAATCTGTAGATTGCTTTTGGCAAGATGGCCCTTTTTACTATATTAATCCTGTCAATCAATGAACATGGGAGTTCTTTCCATCTTCTGAGAACTTCTTTGGTTTCTTTCTTGTTCTTGTTCAAGAGACTTGTTCTTGTCATATAGATCTTTCACTTGACTGGTTAGAGTCACACCAAGGTATTTATTTGTGATTATTGTGAAGGGTGTTGTTTCCCAAACTTCCTTCTCAACCTGTTTATCCTTTGAGTAGAGGAAGGCTGCTGATTTGTTTGAGTTAATTTTATATCTAGCCACTTTGCTGAAGTTGTTTATCAGCTTTAGGAGTTCTATGGTGGAATTTCTAGAGTCACTTAAGTATACTATCATATCATCTGCTAACAGTGATATTTTGACTTCTTTCTTTCCAATTTGTATCCCTTTGTTGTCCAGTAGTTCTAACTAGATCTTCCAGTTCTATATTGAATAGATAGGGAGAGAGTGGGCAGCCTAGTCACTGATTTTGTGGGATTGCTTCAAGTTTCTCTCCATTGAGTTTGATGTTAGCTACTGGTTTGCTGCATATTGCTTTTACTATGTTTAAGTATGGGCGTTGAATTCCTGATTTTTCCAAGATTTTTAACATGAATGGATGCTGAATTTTGTCAAGTCCTTTCTCAGCATCTAATGAAATGATCATGTGTGGTTTTTTTTCTTTGAGTTTCTTTATGTAGTGGCTTATGCTGATGGATTTCTGTATATTGAACCATGCCTGCATCTCTGGGGTGAAGCATACTTAATCATGGTGAATTATTTTGATGTGTTCTTTGATTCAGTCTGTGAGAATTTTGTTGAGTATTTTTGCATCAATGTTCATAAGGGAGATTGGTTTTAAGTTCTCTTTCTTTTTTCAGTCTTTGTGTGGTTTAGATATAAGCATAATTGTGGCTTCATCGAACAAATTGGGCAATGTTCCTTCTGTTTCTATTTTGTGGAATAGTTCGAAGAGTATTGGTATTAGATCTTCTTTAAAGATCTGATAGAATTCTCCACTAAACCATTCTGGTCCTGGGCTTTTTTTTGATTGGGAGATTATTAATGACTGCTTCTATTTCTTTAGTGGTTATGGGATTGTTTAGATGGTTTATCTGATCCTGTTTTAACTTTGTCATCTGGTAAGTGTCTAGAAAATTGTCCATTTCATCCAGACTTTCCAATTTAATTGAGTATAAACTTTTGTAGTAGGATCTGATGAATTTTTTAGATTTCCACAGTTTTAGTTGTTATGTCTCCCTTTTCATTTCTGATTTTATTAATTTGGACACTGTCTCTGTGCCCTCTGGTTAGTCTGGTTAAGGGTTTATGTATTTTGTTGATTTTCTCACAGAGCCAGCTCCTGGTTTTGTTGATTCTTTATATAGTTGTTTTTGTTTCTATTTAGTTGATTTCAGCCATGTATTTGATTATTTCCTGCCATCTACTCCTCTTGGGTACATTTGCTTCTTATTGTTGTAGAGTTTTCAGGTTGCTGTCAAGCTGCTAGTGTAAGCTCTCTCCAGTTTCATTTTGGAGGCACTTAGAGCTATGAGTTTTCTTCTTATCACTGCTTTCATTGTGTCCTATAGGTTTTGGTATGATGTGCCTTAATTTTTATTAAATTCTAAAAAGTCTTTAATTTCTTTCTTTATTTCTTCCTTGACAAAGTTATCATTGAGTAGAGTATTGTTCAGCTTCCATGTGCATATGTGTTGCTTTTGTTTTTGTTGGAATTTAAGACCAGCCGTAATCCTTGGTGATCTGATTGGGTGCATGGGATTATTGCAATGTTCTTGTATCTCTTGAAACCTGTTTAATGACTGATTACATGGTCAGTTTTGGAGAATGTACCATGAGGTGCTAAGAAAAAGGTACATTCTTTTGCTTTAGGATGAAATGTTCTATAAAGATCTGTTAGATCCATTTGGTTCATAATCTCTATTAGTTTCATTGTGTCTCTGATTAGTTTCTGTTTCCATGATCTGCCCATTGATGAGAGTGGGGTGTTAAAGTCTCTCACTCTTATTGTATGGGGTGCTATGTGTGATTTGAGCTTTGGTAAAGTTTCTTTTATGAATATGGGTGCCCTTGCATTTGGAATATAGATGTTCAGAAGTGAGAGTTCATCTTGGTAGATTTTTCCTTTGACCAGAATGAAATGTCCTTCCTTATCCTTTTTGATAACTTTTGGTTAAAAGTCTTCTGCCCCTGAGATTCTCTCTTCTATCTCTTGTATTCTGTTGGTGATGCTTGCATCTATGGCTCCTGATCTCTTTCCTAGGTTTTCTAACTCCAGGTTTATCTCCCTTTGTGATTTCTTTATTGTTTCTATTTCCACTTTCAGATTTTGGATGGTTTTATTCATTTCCTTCCCCTGTTTGATTGTGTTTCCTGTAATTCTTTAAGGGGCTTTTGTATTTCCTCTTTAAGAGCTTTTACCTGTTTATCAATGTTTTCCTGTATTTCTTTAAGGGAGTTATTTCTGTTCTTCTTGAAGTCCTCTATCATTGACATGAGAAGTGATTTTAAATCCGAGTCTTGCTTTTCCAGTGTATGGTGGGAGAATTGGGTTCTGATGATACCAAGTAACTTTGGTTTCTTTTGCTTATGTTCTTATACTTGCCTCCTGCTATCTGATTATCTCTAGTTTTTTTTATATAATTCAATTTTTATTATATGTACATGAGTATAATTATTAACTGATAGTCTTGCTTAACTTTTTATTCTCAGTTAGTCTTAAAAATATTGATGCCAAATTTAAATTTTATTTTATTTTTTTTAAAGTTTCTTTTTTTTTTTTAATTAGGTATTTTCTTTATTTACATGTACATTTTCCCTTTCCCAGGTTCCCCTCTAAAACAAACAAACAAACAAACAAAAACAAAAACAAACCCCCTTTTGCCTCCCCCCTCCCAATGCCTGTCACCCCACCCTCTCCCACTTATTGGCCCTGGCATTCCCCTACACTGGGGCACAAAACCTTCACAAGGCCGAGGTCCTTTACTCCTATTGATGATCGAATTTGCAATCCTCTACTATATACCTGCTGCCAGTACCAAGAATTAATCAATAATATATATGTACATAAAGTTTCTTAGCCTGAAGGCAAGAATTTAATAGGTTTTGTTAACATTAGCATAATGCTTCAATCAACATACATGCTCAGAATTTCCAAGTTTTATAACAGGGTTCTATTAGCAATATTCATTTGTTAGTTTCTAATTATGTTTGGCTACATGTAACAGCAGCTGAATTACAATAGCTTAACTAAACATAGGATAATTTTTCTGATATTACAAAAATGAGAAACCAATTAAAGTTATTATGACTACTTAGAAAAGAATGAATATCATTTACATTTTTTATATTTTATCTATCTATCTTCTATCTTTCTCTCTATCTAAACTATCATGTGTGTGTGTGTGTGTGTGTGTGTGTGTATATGTGTGTGTGTGTATGTGTGTGTGTGCGTGTGTGCACACATGCGCATGTGTATCTGGAATCAAACTCACTGTCTTAGGGTTTTTCTAGAGTCACAGAACTTAGTCTCTATGTAGTAAAGGGATTTATTGATGACTTACAGTTTGTAGTCCAACTCCCAACAATCAACTCCCAACAACAGTCGCGGCAGCAGCTGTGAATGGAAGTCCAAGGATCCAGCAATTGCTCAGTCCTACAAGGCAAGCAGGCGAAGCAGAGAGCGCCTTCCTTCTTCCAATGTCCTTATATATGTCTCCAGCAAAAAGTGTGGCCCAGGTTAAAGGTGTGTGCCGCCACACCTTTAACCCCAGATGACCTTGAACTCATAGAGCTTTCTATGTTAATCCTATGGGATTCGTAGCCACTATTCCTCAAGGTCTCTATGCCAAGATTCAGGTCAGAAACTTGTATCTCTCAGCCTCTGGATTAGGGCCACAGGTGAGCCTTCTAATTCTGGATTGTAATTCATTTCAGATGTAGTCAAGTTGACAACCAGGAATAGCTACTACAATCCACCCCTTGTCAACTTGACACAAATAATATCCCATGTCCACATGAAACAATAACAAAATCATGAGTACGCCTAACATGATATAACTATTCCTCGTACAATCGCAAACGCATTTATAAACTTACAATGTCCCTTGGGAACATTCTTTAGTGTCTCAACTTAAATACCAATTGATGTTAAAGAAATTGGAAGAAAAGTGTATTCTTAACAAAATAAGACAGAAGCATTCATATTACTTATAATCCTCGTTTCTGCAACTGATTACGTGGCCTTAGCTGGTATTTATAACTACCTTCCTCTACTACCCATTCTGTATTTCCTTCCCCCTCAGCAAGCACCTCAGCAGGTCTTGGCTCTTTTCCTGGAGGATTGACCCATACCTTCATTCCTGATGGGTCTGCATCCTTTGTCATCCTGCTTGGATTAGGCTGTTGTAATTTCCCATTGACCTTAATCACAGGACATGGAAGTACTAAGAGACGCCCTAAGGGATCTCCTGCACTCCAGACATAATCTTGCT
>JADRCD010169937.1:0-13529 GCA_019843815.1 Montemys delectorum | reverse complement strand
CACACACACACACACACACACACACACACACACACACACACACACACCACTCCCAGCCAGGCCACATCCTCTGGACTCTCAAGTCTCTAGAGGTTTAGGTGCATCTTCTCTCACAGAGAACAGACCGGGCAATCCATGGTCTAGGCAACTTTCCTTGAAACCATCTCCTGCAGGGCTTCTCTTGTCTTTTCAGGGACCTCTTTAACAGTCTCTTCATCGGGTTTTTGCAGGTCAGGGTCACTGGCACCCAGCACCTCCTTAGGAATGAGGTCAGTGTGTTTGCCCTTTAGGGACCGCATCTTTGGACACCCTCCTAACAGCATGGCATTGTATTCAATTGTCCCTACATGATCCTACTGAGTAAATGTTCCGTGCGTTCGACAGTTTTTTTCTTTTGCTCCACAGCCAGAGAATACTGGGCCGCAAGGAATCCTGGGAAAGCACCTCCATCTCCAAAATCCTCTAAGCTTGGGAGGACCCAGCTTTTGTTCGCCTCCATCCCTACAGTCACAGGTGTAGCCGCGCACACGGAGTCATTCACATCATCCACTCGATCCACACAGAGGGTGGGCTGTCCCAGCCCTGGACCTACACCCCGGAGCCGTGGACTGTCTCTGGATTGGTAGCCAGAGATGTCGGGGGCTGCGGAGTCCTTGACGTCGCTACTAATTGATGGCCTCACAGGCGTCTATCCAGTCGCTGTACACATCCACCGGCTCTGACAGGTGTGTGATGGGTGTCTGGAATTCCTCGAGGCACACGGTACAGGTAATGACTCCAGTCTTTCGAGCATGGTCCATTTTCACATCACAAGACTTGTAGTGGTTGCAGAAAGGGCAGTCGAACTCGGTGTCCAGGGTGCCTGTCCTCTTCTTTGGGGGCGGCTTCCGGCTGGACTTCCTTCGTCCCATCGCTGCACAGGGAAGGAAACAGTCTGTAGTCCAACTACTGCAAGATTGGTCAGCTGTGAACCAAAGTCCGAGAAGACAGCAGTTAGTTGCTCGGTCCCACGAGGCTAGTTGCTTCAGCTGGTCAGTGGTAGAAGGAGGCTCCAACAGATGTGCTAGCAAGGAAATAGAAGCATGCGAAGGAGAGCTGGAACTCTTCCTAGACCAGGCCGGCCTAGACCAGATAGATCTCTGCTTGCCTCTGCTTCCCAACTGGAAGGCAGCAAGGAGAGATTGTTGTGTCTGACTCTGGGCAGAGCATGAGTATTTATATACTTCCTGCAAGCCCCGCCTCCACAGAGTCACACCTCCTCCCACAAGGCCACACCTCCTGATAGTACCACACCCTGTGCCCAGCCTAATTCAATCACCACACCAATAACAGAACACCAGGATAATTCTTTTTTAGTACTTTTTTTTAAATTAATCATTCCGTTCCTTTATATTTCACATTATATCCCGCTTCCATGCTATCCGGCCTCAAGCCCCACATTCCATCTGCCCTCTCCTCTCTGTCCTTTGCCTGTATGACTTTTTTTTACCAGTCACCCGACCTCCCCTCAGACCCACGGTTCTTGGTTCCCCTTCCCCTCCGATGGGGCATCAAACCTCCTCAGGACGAAGGGCCTCCCCTCCCATTGATGTCAGGCAAGGCCAACCTCTACTCCCTATGTATCTGGAGCCTTGGACCCCTTTCTGTACACTCCTTGGTTGGTGATCTAGTCTTTGGGAGCATTGGGTTGTATGGTTAACCAACCTTGTTCTTCACTCAGGGAGGGGTGTTGCAGTCTCCCTCTGATCCTAGAGTCTTACTGCCTTCCCCTACACCCATCTTGCTCACCTGGCTCAGTCCTTTGGTAGGCTGTGAACATCCCATCTTCATTGGTCAGGTGTTGGCCAAACCTCTGAGGGAACAGCCACACTAAGTTATGGCACAAAGCACCTATTGTGAACAGCAACACTGTCTGGGTTTGATGTCTGCAGACAGGATGGGTCCTGAGGTGGGGCGGTCCCCAGTTGGCCCTTCCTTCAGTCTCTGCTCTAGGGTTTGTCCCTATCTTTCCATTGGACATCAACATATCTGGGTAAAAATCTTTGTTATGCAACTGAATTAGTCAGTGTTCTCTAGAGTCACAGAACTCATGGTAGTCTCTATGTAGTAAAGGAATTTACTGATGACTTACAGTCTGTAGTCCAACTCCCAACAATCAACTCCCAACAATGGTCAGCAGCTGAGAATGGAAGTCCAAGGATCCAGCAGTTGAAATCTCAGTCCCACGAGGCAAGCAGCGGAAGCAGAGAGAGCCTTCCTTCTTCCAATATCCTTACATAGGTCTCCAGCAAAAGGTGTGGCCCAGATTAAAGGTGTGTGCCACCACACCTTTAGCCCCATATGACCTTGCTTGAACTCGGAGATCTTCTAATCTTAATCTTCTAGGATTCATGGCCACTCTGCCACCACACCTTTAATCCCAGATGATCTTGATCTCCTAGATCTTCCTATCTTAATCCTCTGGGATTTATAGCCACTATACCTCAAGATCTCCACGTCAAGATTCCAGTCGGAAACTTGTATCTCTCAGCCTCCAGATCAGGGCCACAGGTGAGCCTTCTAATTCTAGATTGTAGTTCATTTCAGATACAGTCAAGTTGACAACCTGGAATAGCCCCTACAGCAAACAAGTATACTGGGATCAGATGCCCTGTCCTGGTGTGTGTGTGAAGACAGTGACAGTGTTTTCATATACGTAATTTCAAATAAATGAATATATAAATAAACATATTCATAAATTAATAAATACATAAATACAAAAATTTCTAGAAATGTTTGCGATTAGTGTATGGCCCCATCCCTAGACTGGAGGACTTGCCTATCTACTGGAGACTGCTGGTACAGGTTCTGTCTTCCCTTAGCTCTACATTTTGGCTAAAGTCATTCCTGTTGGATCCAAGGTCCCTCTTGCTTTACTGGTGTCTGGCACCTTCCAGTAACTACCCCTAGTTCCTCATCTCCCATTGCTATGGATCTTTCTTGGATTTCTTGACCTTCTATCAACTCTCGCCTGTCCTCTCGACTACCCGATCCTACCACACTTTTTTTCCTCTCCCTCTCTTCTCTCCCTTTCATTCTCCCCCTCTCCACCTCCCTGGAAAATTCATATTTAAGGTTGAAAACTGACAAATGTAGTATTGTGTCGGATTGTAAAAACAGTTTTGACAAATCAACACGGAAACAGGAAACCAGTATGTAAATGAGAGAAGGGAGACAGGCAGACAATTCCCAAAGGAGAAAATCCCAATACCTACCAACTATAAACAACTAGCTAGGGTTGGAGAGATGGCTTAGTGCTTAAGAGCACTGACTGCTCTTCCAGAGGTCCTGAGTTCAATTCTCAGCAACCACATGGTGGCTCACAGCCATCTGTCATGGGATCTGATGCCTCTTCTGGTGTGTCTGAAGACAGCTACAGTATGCTCACATCCATGAAAAAAAGAAATCTTTGAAAAAATCCAATGAAACTGCCAGCTTCATCAATAGACAAACTGGAACGGTAGGATGAGGTCTTGAAGATTTTGTTTGTTTGTTTGTCTTAGAGGCTAGGTTGTTGGATCTAAGTCATTGTGCACCTTTTGTCACCACTTGAACACTGAACTACATCTCCATCCCCCAAGATGTTTTTTAAATCACTTTTTAATTTTGAGAATATAATTCCATCAATCTCCCTCTATCTATCTTTCCAACCTTTCCAGTGTCTCCCAGTCATTCTACTCTTTTCCCACTTCACTGCCTCTTAATCTTTAATTATTCTTTCTATTTCTGTCTGCCTTTCTATTTCTCTATCTGTATGTCTCTCTCTCTTTCTGTCTCTTTCACACACACACACACACACACACACACACACACACTCACACACACTCAGATATTAGATTGATCATTTCTAGGGAAGGTGAATTCTGGAGGACTCGTGAAGTCAAGCCAGAGTAGGTAATCAATGAGATCAGCTGTGACTTCCAGAGGTCCTGGGTTCAATTCCCACCAACCATCTGTATGAGAATCCCATGGTTTCCTCTGGCGTGTCAGAAGAGAATGTCATTGAGTCACATGTAAAAAATAAAAAACTGGTCAGTGCTGGCACTCGTCCTTAATCTCAGCACTTGAGAGGCAGAAGCAGACAGATTTCTGAGTTCTAGGCAAGCCTGGTCTACAGAGTGATGTCCAGGAAAGCCAGGGCTATACAAAGGAACCTCGTCTTGAAAAAAAAAAATCTAAAAACAAAACAAACAAAAAAAAAGTAATGGAAGGAAAGAAACAAAGAAAAGGAGGAAATTCTTGTTTTATTTCCTATCTTATCTTTATTCTTGATTTTTTTATTTGTTTATTTTAATTTTTTTTTTTTTTTTTTTTTTTACCACCCAGTCTTTATTCCCTGCCAGGTTCCTCCTCCCAGAGTTCCTTATCCCATTTCTCCTCCCTCTGGTCTCCAAGCAGATGTCCCCACTCCCCACTCTCCACACACCCACACACACCACACCCAGCCAGGCCACACCCTCTTCTGGTGTGTCTGCAGACACAGGCAGTGTACTCATATGTATACAAAAAGATAGTAATTAAAAAAAAAACCTAAAAGGAAGAAACCCAGATGACCTCTATGACCTCATGTTAATATAACAATATAAAACACATGGTATCTTTAAAAGTCTTATGATCCTTGAAAACTTTGAAATCTTTACAATAATTCAAAGTGTCTTTAAAATATACGAAGACTGAAGAATCGAGTGTCTGTAAAATAAAAATAAGTTTCTAGTTTTTCACTACAAGATTGAGGAAATAGGGTACAGTTACCATTAAGCCAAAGCAAAACCAAAAGCAGTCTAAATCAAATCCTACTGCTCTGTGTGTCTGGCGGGTGAGGCTCACTCACAGCATGGGTAGCCTAGCCTCTTGTCCTGCCATCCCCATCCTCTGCACATACAGCGTATATATCTTGTGGGCTTAGAGTGACCCTACCACACTTCCTGGATAGTCACCCCACATTCCTGGCATCTTCCGTATGCTGGTTTCTCCACTGCAATTGAGGCTGCACAGTCACCATTGATATCCTGACCTGTCTTCTTCGTCTCTAAGCCTGCCCCATGGTGCCAAGCCTCTCCTGTTCTCATTGACCCTTTTTAATACTGCAGCTGTTATGCTGCCAAAGCCGGTCCCAAGTCGAAGACTCTCCTACATCACCATGTTTGGTTGACAGCTTGATTTGCAGCCTTGCCTCTCCCTTCATACCCCAGACCACAGCTTCTGTGTGCTGACCTCGAGGGATCGGGTTCCAGAAGGTTCCATTTCAATGACGCTGGCCTTGGTAATTAGGACACTCATTGATTGAGTCAAGCAAAGCTTTCATCGCCACAGATTCTTGATTTGCATATATCACTAATAGCCCTGATAGCATATCTGCTTCCCTCTGAAACTTTATAAGTCAGGCCCCTTTCTCCTGCATTTTCTTCCACATTATCTTCCAAGTTCCCACAGCAGCTCATTAAATTTCCAGCCATCGATGGTTTTTGCAGCTCAAAGCCCCCTAATCCTTCCATAATCCTCACCTGAAGCCAGCTGGTCAGGCTCATCACAGCAAGACCCACTCTCTGGCACCAATGTCTGTCCTTGCTTGCTTCTTTGCTGCTGTGACCAAACACTGGCCGGCAGTGGTCTAGGAATACAAGGGTTTGTTTCAGTGTATGCTTCCTATCACCATTCGTTATTGAGGGAAACCAAGTCAGGAACTCAGAGCAGAAACCTGGAGGCAGGAACCAAGGCAGAAACCGTGGAGGAGTGCTGCTTAACTGACTTGCTGCTTCTCGCTTGCTCAGTTAGATTTCTTACACAGGCTGGGTTCAACTGCCCAGCGACGGTACTTCTCGTTGTGGTTGGGACCTTCCCACATCAATCATTATTCAAGAAAATATCCCCACAGACATGCCGATGGACCAGTTTCATTGAGGCAACTCATCAACTGAAGTTTCCTCTTCCCAGGTGACTAGTTTGTAGTCAAGTTGACCCAAGCTAACTGGCATAATTCTCAAATTCACAAAGTCATTAACTAGATTGGCATTGGACTTTTCTCTGGGTGAAAGTATCCTTTTCTTTCAAATGCCTACACTTTTCTTGAAGCTTAACTCAATTAGAGAAACAAATGATAGAGATATGTTTATTACTTAGAATCAAGCAATACTTAATTAGAAATATATGCATATATAGCATATGTACTAAAAGCACATATATATTCATGTATATATACTAGAAACATATATCCATATATATAACATATGTACTAGAAGCACATCTATACACACCTTATATATACTAGAAACTTCTACATAACCCTGAGAAGGCAAGCGGATGCTCAAGCCATTAGAAACGGGAGAGAGGCAACCAGGGGAGGCCTTTGAGAAGATATTATCTGAGCTGTGTTGAGGAAACAGATGTCCAGGCAACCAGGGTAGAAGAGTTCCTCCACAGGAGCATCACGCTAAGTGAACCCACGGGCAGAGACACATTAGAATGGCAACGTCTCCCAAACTTTACGTTCTGTAAACCTTGACTGACATCTGCTCTGACCCCTATGTCGATACATTCTTTTCATAGTGTTCTAGTGAGGCCTTAACATGATCATAGTTGTCAAAGTTGAAATACAGCATATCTATTCTACAAGTGGAAATTCAGCGTTTGACCCAATTCTCATGATAGCATCCCTGTAATGCATATGTAATCTCAGTGAGGAGGCCATACTTCTGTGCTTGCTAAAATACTGTTTTGGCCTGCTTTCTAGATGGTGTAGATATATGATGTGTACCAGCTTGCCTGGTCATTAGAGCACATAACAGTGAATGTGTACAGATGCAGAGATAACCCCACATGAACTTCGAGCCTCTTGAGGCTTGTGCCGTTCATTGTATTGGATCCTTTTAAAATAAGGTGTTGGCCGCTGGACCCTTTAACGTAGAGCGTATAGCAACAACGGCTATCCTCACAGAGCACAGTAGCTTCTGTGCTTATGACCATGTGATCCTTGTGTTAACATGCAGGGCGTGTAGCTATGCTGCTTGACAGACAGCACGGGAGGCATTAAGACACAGAGGGCTGTGGGCAGACATGCCTTGAAACTTCGTGTCCTAAGGCCGTCTCAGTCTCCCGTCTAAGCCTGGCTGTGTGCTCCCTCCAAGGCACTAGTGTTCCCAGTGGAGCCACCTTGGACTTCCCAGGCGCAGGTCCTGGTGACAGCGAGAAGATACAGAAAACACTTAGCATCACGCTAAGTGAACCCACGGGCAGAGACACATTAGAATGGCAACGTCTCCCAAACTCTACGTTCTGTAAACCCTGATTGACATCTGCTCTGACCCCTATGTCGATACATTCTTTTCATAGTGTTCTAGTGAGGCCTTAACATGATCATAGTTGTCGTGACAATATGAAGTCAGACAACACCCAGTCAGGCAGACAAGTAGGGAAAGAAGCCATTGCTAAGTGGGATGGCATACTTCCAGCTTCTTACCTTCACCCGAGACAAAGACCTGGTGGACTGATCTCCATGTGGGCGCCTTCCAGCTGACCTGCTCGGACTTGTCCTAGGCAGGTCCTGGGTAGGAGCTGTGAGTCAGTCAGCTCACTTTTCTGTGCCTAACCTGAGCAATCCAAAAAGAGAGGAGAACTTGTCCAGGCCACTCTAGAACATTGAAAAATCCTCCAGGGGGAAAGGGACTTAGACTTTTAAATCCCCTCCCCACTGGGTTGTGTTTCTCTCTCTCCCCTCCTTTCTCTGTGTTAGTGTGTATGTGTTTGTGTTTGTGGTGTGTGTATGTGGGTATGCCTGTATGTGCTCTTGTGCTTTTGAGAACCCTTGATTGCTGCTGTGACTGAAATCTCTCTCCTGCCTTTCACTCTTTAGTAAACTAACCCCTCCTGAGACCCCTTGGTAGTAATATTCTTGGAGGCGTGTCCTCCAGGTTTTCCTCTGAGAATTACTGGCTCCTTAAGGTCGGTATACAGCAAATCAAAGTGAGAACAGAGGGAGACAGTCACCATTGAAAGGATTGATCCTAAGATAGGAAACCTTCCTGGACAAGATTTGTGTGGTGGAACTTACGAGGTGGTATTTTTTTTTCTCCCTTTTGTCTGATTGAAGGAAGATTTTAGCTGTAAAGCTAATCAGAGACAAAGATACACACACACACACACACACACACACACACACGCACACACACACACACATTTTTTTTTTTCCCCCAGGTAGTTCTGGCCAAAACTCCAAGCCGGCAACTTCCCCTAGGAGAGCAGATGAAAGCTTGCTATCTGCCTCCAGGGAGCCTTGGTGAACTTTACTCCAGAGGAGCCGTGAATCTCCACCTTTATCCTGTTAATTACAGTCTCTCTAACTAGCAGCAGGAGTCTGTCAGTATCACTTCTCTCCTCCCGGTGTTTACCTCCCTTATCTAAATCAGAATGGGCCATTAGCAAAGCAGTTAAAAATATATAAAGAGTTCCCTAAGCAGATTAAGCTGTTTGATAGTTTAAATGCTAGGTGCCTCCTCCCCCCCCCCACCCCATCCCCCGAGGCTTGTCAGTAAAGATTAACCACCGCCCCCTACTGGTCCGACTTGAAAAGAATTGCTGGAGAACCACCTAAGGGGAGGATCGGGAAACAGTCTCCCCCTAGAAGGGTCTCCGTGGTGCCCTCTATCAGTTTTTGTAAAGAGGAAGGAAGTGTTTTCTGGAAAAAAAAAAGCGCCTGTCGTTATTGCCTGTGGCAGAAGTAGGCGGCTTTCTTCAGAGGTATCTGGATAGACAGGATTAGCTTGGAAACAGACGGGGACCACTGATTTCTCTCTGTGTGCCTCTATATTCTGTCCTTTCCCTGTAACCTTTTATGATCCTCCTCAACCCCCAGGGAACCTGGGCGTGCAAGCAGGGAGAGCCATGGCTAGAGGAGTTTCTCCCTGGTTTGTTTTGCTGCAGATCTCACACACTTTCTTCATTTCCCTTGGCTAGCCTCGAACTTTCAGAAGAGGCTGAGAGGACATCACCTGATTTTGGGCTAATTCCTTGCTCAGGGTGTTATTGTTGGAGATGCACGGGAGTCTCACTCCTCTCTGCCTGCCTTGGGAGATCACTTTAGCATAGACGGCCCAAACAAGAAGATCTTACAAACGTCCTGGAAGAGAGAGAAAATTCTCTCTCAGACAACAGACTCTTCTCAGTTTATGGTCTGTCCGCTTGTGAATGAAGTTAGGAGAGAATCAAAGCCTTTTCAGCAACGGAAGCATCAGAAATCTCCAGTGTACGAGCAAAAATAACAGGGACCAGCAGCCCAGGCATGGGTGAGCTTGAATCGTCCCCACTGTGGGAACTGGTCCCAGGGTCATCCGAAGGGGTCATGAACAGTCACAACTGTCCACATTTCCCCCATCAGAGGTCAGAGCTGCGTCCGTAGACTTAGAGCTGAGGGGTATGGGGGGGGATATCTGTTCCTCCACCCACCTCTACCTTTTGTTTTTTGATGTTTTCATTTTATAGATGGTGACAGAGGCCTCCAAGATGACTCCAGGCTCTGCGTTGGCTTGCCTCCTGGGCAGCTGGAGCAAGCTAAACCCCCAAGTGTTTAGGAAGAAAGTCCCTCTGAAATCCCCTCTGTGCAACTTCTCTTGTATCTGTGAGATCATCCAGAAGTTGCCCAGAACTGCCGGCTGGATCCCCAGACATTAACTGCCATTCACTCCCGCCCAGGGAGGAACGGTTTGTAAAGGGTACACACTCGCAGGACAAATTCTGATAGTAAAGAAAAGCCTCCAGGAACCTGTCTTGATTTCTGGGTGGTCCAAGACTCCTACACTCTGCCTAGACTTGCCCCCCGTTCCTAACGAGAAACAAAGGATCTGTCGTTCTGCCCCACAAGCCTTGGAAGGGATGTTTCCTCTTAACAAGATGCCAGTTGGGGAAAAGAGTCATAACCGTCCACATTTCCTTTTCCCTGGCAGAAGTGAATGACATTAGAAGAGAAACCAGGAAGTCACACTGAGGGTGTGGAGCAGTGGGTTCTCAACCTTCCTAATGTCTTGACTCTTGAGTACAGCTCTTCATGTTTTGGTGACTCCCCCCCCCCCCCATAAAATTATGTTTGCTGTTATTCCACAATTGTAATTTTGCTGCTCTTATAGATCATAATGTAAATATCTGTGCTTTCGTTTGGTCTTAGGAGACACCCACCCATGAAAGTGTCTTTCAATCCCCAGGTTGAGACTGCTGATCTAGACCAACATGTTCAATCATTTGAACCATCCACTAGGTCAGACACATGTATTAGCCTGGTGAGAAGTTAGAACAAACCCTAAGCCCTTTATCAAAGATGAGAGTATTGCATTAAGTTATCTGAGGGTTAATGATGATTTCCGTGTCTTTCAGAGATCAGAGACTTCCCATAAGGATAAGGTCATCCCTCTAAAAATTCCCACTAGGACCCAATCAACGCAAATGATTAACTGTGCCAGTAAGGTCTCTGAAAGGCTAAGGAAGATGCCTTAGCTACTGCTAGTTATCCTGCATACTCCAGGAAGAGAAGGAGGCCCGCTGAGTTGGAACTTTTATAACCAGGACCAGGAAAAAGAAATGAAAAGGGACACGTACCATGGAGAATTAATGGCTGCCAAGGGACAACCTGATAAGGGTAGCCCCAACAAGAACACCACCTAAGACCGAGAGTCCATTGTTCTGTGGCTGGGAGGATGATTTTCATTGGGATTACCCTCAGACACTGGCATCTTCTTTGGACGCTGCTGTGTTTTCAAGGGAAATCACTAGGAGAACTGAGGACCGCAGAACCTGGGATTCTACTACTGACTCCCATTATGCCATCTAGAGGAGCCCTGGGCAATTTTCACTGTAGAGGACTGTCATGTGAATTTTATAATCAACCTGGGGGCATGGTTCCTGCCATTATCTCACATCCTAAAGAACCACAGCCATCCAGGGCATATTGGGGCAGCTCCAAAAGTGTTACTTTACTCACTTTAAAATGTCACCTGCTCATTCCTGGAGGAGTATTCACCTCTTCTACATTTTTTCCAAAAAAAAAAAAAAAAAAAAGTTCCCAGAGCTCCTCCTCCACCCTTTTTGGGAAAACTCTTGTTAAACTCAAGGTCAAAGTGATTCTTCCTCCGGTGCAGCACTATTGACTACCTCTATTAAAAAGTAATGTCCAGGTTTCAATATGGACAAAGGACAACATGATAAGGACACTGTATACAGCCAGTGCAGTAGTCACACACATACCTTGAAGATCCTATCCAATTCCCACATCAAAAGCCATATGCCCTGACAGGGTGTAGCTCCCATCATTCAAGGGCTAAAGAAAACAAGAGTTACTGACTGAGTGTTCTGGTCCATACAACAATCTTATTCATGGTGTTAGCAAAGGCCCCAGCAAGTGAAGTTGAGTTTACGACATCGTTCTGATTAATGGTGCAATGACCCTGCTCCATCCAGTAGTTCCTAGTCTCATACTCTCCTCACTCAATTTTCCCCTAATGCTGTCTTTTTTTTTTTTTTTGTATTCTGCTCCGTTCAGATACACAGCTTCTTTTTACTTTTAAGACCCTTGCTATAGTAGACTAGGACATGTCACCTGGAGTGTCCTCCCACAAAGATTTAGAGATGTCCCCATTTATTTGTCTGAGTTCTTCCTCAAGATTTGATGGCGTGGACCCACCCTCTTTTCAATATGTAGATGATCCTCCTATGTGGGCCAACAGAAGAAACCATTTCCTGAGGAAGAACGGAATCCCTACTTAATTTTCTGACAGGCAAGGGCTACAGGATATCTTAGGTTACCTACTTGCACCTTGTCTTACCAAGAGGGACCAGAGCCTTAGTTCTGAAAGAGTCAGATCTATTTTGGCCTTATGGCTCCCCCAAACCTTTCAGCAGATGAGAGCATTTCTGGGAGTTCAGGGTATTGTATTGTTTGGACCTCTGCTTAGGTAGAGTTATGTACAGTTCCATGTCAACTGCACATGGAAGTTCAGGCTCAGGGACTCACCATGGTGAAAGGGACTCCATAGCACAAACAAACCTTCCCCGGACTTAAAAAGGTGGTAAGACCCCTGCCCGGAGCCTGCTCACCCAGTTTAAGTTCCTGATGTGTGTATGTGACGGAATGGTAGGTCACTGAGCAATTATATAGTTCACAGGTGTTTCCCTATAGTCCGTAGGACACCCAAGGAAGGAATTCAGCCAGGTAGCAAAGAGATGGCCTGGATGTTATTGCAGCTACACTCCCTGAGGTTCAAAAGTTTACGATTGGGCGCCCTCTCATGGCCGACATACTCCATGACACAGGGGACATTCTAAATTCAAAGGAAAAATCCACCCATGGTTGACAGACAGCAGGCTAGGACCAGGGACTGCTCTCCAGACCGGAATCCAGCTACCTATCAGACAGAAAAGGAAGGGAAGGAAGCCCCTCCAGTCCTCTGGAGGTGTCACCACAGAAAGCTCCCATATCCTATCCGGTCTCTCAGATCAGCCCTTAGAAACCTCTGACCCTGGTCCTTTATACAGATGGAGTTTCTTTATAAAAGAAGGAATCCAACGTGCAGCATAGTCAACAGTCACTAACCTTCATGTTCTCACATCAGGACCAGTACCTGAAGCCTCCAGTGCCCACCTAGTGGAGCCGATGCCTTCCTCTCAAGCCCTGGAACTATCCAAAGAAACAAGAGTCAGAATCTATACAGAAATCATATACACCGTCCCCATCCTCCACACCCATGTGGCCATATGGAAAGAAAGAGACCTCCTCACCACAGCCAGGACTCCACAGAGCATCCCCAAGAATTTCTGAGGTTCCCAGATGAAGTCCCTTTGCTCACTCAAGTGGCTGTGATCTACAGTCCTGGACACCAGAGGAGGATGGTCCAGTGGCAAAGGGAAAAATGATCTCATATCAGATATCCTGTATACCAGACACTTACATTACAGGTCATAACACAGGAAAAATAACTAGCAATGAAAATAATTTTATGGTTGAAAGTCAGTCACCACACCATGAGAAACTGTATTAAGGGGTCAAAACATTAGGAAGATGACCACTGCTTTAGAGGAAATGGCCTTCGTGTCAGCCATAAACCAGCCCCCAAGGATGCTGGCTGATATCTAATGGCGAATTATCATTACCAAAGGCTCAACAATGGGGAGTCTTAAAATTCATATACCAGATGTGTTGTTTGGATCAGAACACATATATCCTAGAAAAAGGACGTCTACAGTGCAGAGCTTAGTGTCACAGGGACATATTAGAAAACTAATCCCTCTAATAGGCATCTCTAGTCCCCAGGGAGTCCCTTGCAGGTCACTTATCCTGGACTGGCAGCTAGATTTCACTCACATGTCCAGTGGACCCAGTTTCAAATATGCCCTAGTCTGGTATTTACTGGATTGATAGAGGCGTTCTTTTGTGAAACAGAAAAAGCCACAGAAGTGACTAGTCTTTCTCTCTGAAATAATTTTCTTATTTGCATTACTAAAAGCATCCATTG
>JADRCD010169934.1:0-12975 GCA_019843815.1 Montemys delectorum | reverse complement strand
ACACACACACACACACACACACACTCACACACAAATAACATGCTATATATTTCAGGACTGAAATCCTCTCTTATATTCTTTTTATTATTTACATATTTAGTTCATTGACAATTTTGTACAATATGCTTGATCATACTCATTCACTCCCCTACACATTCCAGGTCCACAAATGCTCTCTTACCTATCCAAATTTGTGTCTTCTTTTTCTGTTCATTTAGCTTCATTGTACTCATTCACCACTTCTGGCTCTTTTTTTTTTTTTTTTTTTTTTTTGGTATTTATTTATTTATTTATTTATTTTAGATATTTTCTTTATTTACATGTAAATTTTCCCTTTCCCAGGCTCCCCTCAAAAACAAACAAACAAACAAACAAACAAAAACAACAAGAACAAACTCCTTTTGCCTCCCCCCTCCCCATGCCTGTCACCCCACCCTCTCCCACTTATTGGCCCTGGCATTCCCCTACACTGGGGCACAGAACCTTCATGAGGTCGAGGTCCTTTTCTCCTATTGATGATCGAATTTGCAATCCTCTACTATACACATGCTGCCAGAACATTCAGTCCCACCCTGTATAGTCCTTGATTGGTGGTTGGGTCCCTGGGAGCTCTGAGGGTACTAGTTAGTAATTGTTGTTCGTCCTAAGGGGCTGCAAACCCTTCAGCTCCATAGAACATTTCTCTAACTCCTTCATTGGGGACAGTGTACTCAGTTCAATGAATGGTTGTGAGTCTCTACATCTGTATTAGTCAGGTATTGTCAGAGTCTCTCAGGAGATAGCTATATGCTTGTCCTTCCTTCAGTCTCTGCTCCATAGTTAATCTCTGCCACTCCTTCTGTGGCATTAAACATTTCCTATCCTGTGTTTTACAATAATCTCTAAACTTTTGGAGGAGGGTATAGGATACAGATTTTGCATTTGAGGCTGAGCATTCTGCAGTCCTTATTCTTTACACTTTGACTAATTATGATTGCCTCTTTTAATTACTATCTAATAAACAGAAGCTTCTCTGATGAGGTCTCAGAGATGTGTAATCTCTGAGTATAATGATAAGTTGACTTAGTACTATGACATTTAACAGAGTAATAGTATTAATTCCTCTCCGAGGACTTATGATGTTTTAGACATAAATTCTTGGCTACAAAATGGTGCTAGGTATAGGTTTTATCCTGTAGAGCAGGACTTAACTTCAACTGGCATGTGGCTTGTTACACCCATGATGTCCATGCCACTATTAAATCAGGGGGCATGTCTTGCCAGGTAAACCATTATTGTAGCTCACAAGGGTCACAGATGGATAAGATTCATGATTGCTATTCTCCTCTGATAGCTCTTAAAGTACCTTCAAGTGCTATGAAATCTTGACAGTGGGGTTAAAGATTCCAGGTGAGTACCAGAGTAACTTACATTTTTATTCTTCTTATATTTAACTTATTACAGATAGCTTTCATTTTGTTAATCTGTTTTAATATGAAATAATATGTTTAATGTTAGTTTTTCCTTTATATAGAAGTAGAAATTAATTCTGTAGAATAGAAATTCTGTATCATTAAGGAAATATAATAAAAAATAATTAGTGAATAAATAAAACTCATGTGTATTTCATTAATATTGTGGATATCCTCTGTCCATCAGAGCAAAGATTTTAACTAGGACATATGGAGTTGAAATTAGCACATTAATAGGATATATGCATAAAATATAACTATTTCCCTAAAAATATATATTTAAATATATTCTCAGTGTTTAACGACAATGTTGTTCTCTGGAGACTTTTAATACAGAAAGCACCTGCCAAATTTGAAGAAATTTGTTTTTATAATAATTTATTTTGATATTTAATATTTTGAGTGATACTTGAATTATGATTTCCTCGGATTCTTGAAATGTTCTTTGATTCATAAACAATTTTCTTCAAAGTTATGACCTATAATATCATTCCATTTCTGGCATGATGTATATTCAATGCTGAGAAGCTGTTCTGTGAAGCTATTCAGGGTCTATAAAAAAATACACCAAGATTGACAGCATCATCCAAGGAAGCAACATTTAAATTCAGTGATTAAAATTCAGTGAACTTTTAAGAGTTCTACATTTTCCAGTTTTCTAGTAAATTGATATATTGAAATAATTCCAATAGATCTAAATTTCAAAATATTCCAATTATATGCCACATTTGAAATAAAAATGATTTCTTCAGAAAAAGAAAAAGGGAATAAAATGCTTACAGCTACATTTAGCTGTGCTGGGTATATATGCAGACTTACATATAAAAATCTAGTTAACATCTAGATTCTTCTACATGTAAAGTCCTCTAAGTAAAGTCAAAACCATTGACCGAAAGTACTTATTGGATAGAAGCTTAACTTCTTCACCAACAATTTCAAGACATATTCTTTTTCCCATTCTCCTTGTGCCCTAACTCACCCAGCATCTCTAATTGTGTTGGGTGATTTAGTATCTGAGATATTGAGACTGCATGCAAAGTATATAATTTTATCATTTAGGTTAAGAATATAAAATGCTTGATACCCATGGCACACATTTTCAGCCATTAAAGAGCCAATGTAACCTGAAAGCTTCTCTAAGAACAGGGTACCTGAGGATACCTTATACATTTCTTGGAAAGCTAAAGCATGGAGAATTTGTTACCACTTTTAACTGCTACTTTAAGGAAATATTAAAATATGAAGTCCTTGCTTCTCCTTTTTAAATCAGGAATCTTGTGTATGGCCTGGGTTTAAGGGAATAGACTCTCCAGCTCATTTTGAGGGGCCTAAACTCTTAGTCTTTCTATTGTGGCACTAAAAATCTAATTATTTCATGAGAGAAAACTTTTTCAGTACTATAGGCACTGAATAAAATAAAGCCTTAATCTGACAGAAAATTGCGATAACATTATAAAGTCTATAATATTTTGCAGAATGTCCAGCAGACATCTCGACATGATATAAACAGGAAGTCACTCAGCATGTATACTCTAATTATAGAAAAGTTATTTTCCTGTGTAGCTTTTCCAGACATTTTCTTTCTTCACAAATACTCTGAAATTGTACATTTTCTCTCCCAGCAAGACTCCCTATGTTTTGTTCTGTACTTAAGTGAAACATCATGCACTTAAAGAATCCTATGCCTAGCAGATCAGGCAAATGTCAAACTACAGGAAGAGGCAGCCACTTCCGTATGGATAGTGTAGTGAGAAAGGGGAATCAGACAATAAAAGTTCTGAAGATACAAAACTAAACGTAGATAAAAGCACCTTGCATAGCTATCTTAGTGGCCTTACTTCCATTGATTAGAGAAGTTTAAAAACTATCATTGATTAGAATCATACTATTTAAGAGTAATTTCAACACAAAATGAAAAACAGTGTTATCCTTAATGATTAATTTTGTATACTTTAACAAACACAAAACCAATTTTCTTATCATAATTATATGAAAATATCTGCCTATCCACTGAAATCTTTCTTGAAATGTTCATTGTATTCCAGGTTTTTGTTTTTTTTTTTTTTTTAATTCGGTGTCTTATAGGATGCTTGACATTGCAGAGAATTAGCTAAGTCTATAATGTCAGGGAGAAAAAAAATGACACTCGTCCTGTTTTGATATCAGAAATTAAAATAAAGTATAGACAGAAGTCCCTCCCCCGGGAGATAGGATAACCAGGCAGAAAAGTGAGAAGAAAGATTATTGGCATCATAGAGGACAGAGAACAGCAGGAGACCATGGCCCATTGAACAGACTAAGCAGGGGTCATAGGAGGCAGGCACAGAGACTGAAATGGCAAGCACAATGCCTGAATGGGTCTGTAGCAGGTCCTCTGCATATATGTTGTGGCTGTTAGCTTGGCGTTTTGTAGGAGTGGCTGTATGCCTTTTTTTTTTTTTTTTTTTTTTTGCCTACTTTTGGCACTCTTTTTCTTCTGTTGGGCTCCTTTGGCCAGCCTTGATATGAGGGTTTTTCCTTGTCTTCTTGTATCTTGTTTTGTGCTGTTTTACTGTTTTCTCTTGGAGGCCTGCTTTTTTTCTGGTGGGAGGTAGATTCTGGGGAGAGGGGAAGATAGTGGGATGAGTTAGGAGGAGAAGAGTAGGGAGAACTCTGGACAGAGTGTATTACATGAGGAAAGAATCTACTTTCAATAAGATTTTTAGAAAGGAAAAGACAGATAAAATGATAATGCATTATAAAATTTTTTTCTAACAAGATTACACACAAGCTTACATAATCTTACAGGAATCTAGAAGTAAGACATTTTACTCAGGTGATGGGAAGTAAGAGGTAGATTTTACAAAAAGAAGTACTTTGAAGTTTGATTTGAAGCCTACACTAGAATTTTTCAGGCAAACTGGGACTGTGGAGGAATTTAAATCCAGCAACATTGCTTCTCTGGCTGAAATACAAACACACGTTTAGTATACACCTTTGAACCCAAACAATGTACGTAAAGTTAGTTTGTAGAAAGAAGAACAATGTTTGAAAATGACATCTAATTGGAAGACAGTTCGCTGAGTGCAGTCAATCAGTTCTGCTGAGTCCCTTGAGTTCAGGCATGCAGTGGAGTCCAGTTGAGTTCAGCAGCTGAGTCTGGTTAAGTTCAGACCAGCAGCAGTTTTTGCCAGGACAGTTTTACAAAGACAGGCTAGACATGGGTGAAGACAGAAAGAGCCAAGAGCCAGAGAATGAGAAAAAGGAAGAAGATTAGAACATATTGCCAAAGTTAGTTTGAGACCAAACAGATCAATTTAGTGAGAAGCTGAGAGACGCCAGATTTAGTCAATCATCTTGGGGAGGAGTTTTAGCCAAAACAGATAGTTGAACCATCAGCCTGAGTTCTGGCAGAACTAGAAAGAGTGAGCTTATTCTGCTGTAAGCCTCTGAGATAACAATTACTTCTGGTGAATAAAAGATACATTTATGTCTGTGAATTACATCTGGAAATAAAAGGTCCTTTTATATGGTAGTATAAGTGAGGCAAGAGATATCAGAAAAGGAAGCCTTCTGATCTAGGAACAATGCACATATTTCTTTTTAATATATATTAAAGGAGTTAAATATACTGTAAAGGATGTAAAATAATTTGAATGATAGTTTGAGATTGTGCTTTCACAGAGAATAGATTAGATTGGCTCAAGGTTGTACTGTGGAGAGACTGCTACTGAGTCAGAAAATTTAGAAAATCAGAAACAGGAAGGAAGGGAGTGAAAGGGAGATTTAGATATTCCTAACATCACTATTGGCTAGGGGACTTGTGTCTGAAAAGGCTCTTGCCACTGAAACACTTGAGTTCAATCTCTAAAGTCTGTGCTAGATCAGGAGAGAAGCAACTAGGATAAGATGTCTTCTGTCTTCCAAAGAAACATGTAGCATGCATATGCCCATATATTTACACACACACACACACACACACACACACACACACACACACAAATAAACACATAATCACATAAATGTAAAAAATATTTCCAAAGTGTTAAACTTTGATTGAAAAACAATTAATAATATAGCATGATAAGTTGCAAGGAGAAAAATTGTGATCACATTCTCACTGTGATCCTGGTGATCTTAGATCACAGACCATTCTGATCCTCACTGAAACTGTGCAGAACTCACCAAATACTAATAAACCCTGAATGTAACCAAAATTTCTTATCATGGAGATCACCGGTGCAACCACTAACCAATGCGGATACACCAGTAGGTCCTCTTCTTCCTCAATAAATGTATTATGAATAAGATAAAAACCAAAAGCTGTTTAAGAGATAACAAGAATTAAAGAATTTGCAGCAGATGGTACCAGCTGTGCACATTTAATTCCAGCTCAAACAATCTGCCAAACAGTTAGACAGAACTGCTTTTGCATGTGAAATTGGAGTGTCTGGGAGCCAAGGAAGAGACAAGAGTTGTCTTTCTGGCACTAGCTATTAAAGCTTTTATCATAATTATTGCTGATGAACATGAACTTAACTTCCACTGGCTTCTTATGACCACCTTTGCTCGCTGGATGTCTCTTTCTTTTCCCTTCAGTCTCACACTTCTTTCCCTTTCTCCTTCTCTTCTTCTCATTCCCCTCTTCTCTGTTTTTTCATATTGCCTCAACTGTGCTTTATCACAGTATGCACATATACACAACCTAAGGCATGTATCAATTAAAATTAAACTTAAAGAAAGCATTGTTAAAATGCAATATGCTAGTATTCCAGACACTATACATTTTAAGTGTATAGGATAAGAATTTATTGTGAATTTTTAAAAACAAAAATTTAAAAGGCCCTAAGAATTTCAATAGGTTTATAAAGATGTTAGCTGTAAATGCTAAAGCAATGTAGCATCAATGTTTCTAGGAAATCAACAGGCACTTAAAAATATATTTGTAACATCAATTTGAATAAACACAATCAATTTGCTAAAGATTGAACCTGAACTCAGGGTAGAAATATAGATGTTTATGGACTGATAAAAGACAAGCAGATATTAAGGGCCAAAGAAGAAATATTAATGAGTACTCCAATGAGAAAGTGTCAATACATTTAGAGTATTCACCATGGAAAGGACTCACCAAAGAAAGGACCACCTAGTTTGGTCCGAATAGATAAATTTAAAACAATAAATTAACTGAGAATATGGCAGGAATGGAAGACTCTGGGAGCTATCATATGGGAGAAATACTGAAAGAATGGATTATACAACAGTGCAGTGAATTATAGACCAGAAGAGAGACATTCCTGAAGAGAGGGAAGATATCAGTCAGGTCCCTGCAAGTAGCACATGAAAGAAATACTTGCTATTTGGATTGATGTAAGAACAGACATATAGATGGAAATGAACATACCAGAATGAAAAATAAAGACAACAGTCATGCACAAAGAGGGGATTGGCTTTGAGAACCTGCAAAGGAAGTGTTCTACCTCAGGCTGGAGTTGATTGATCAAATCAGAATATGGGTTCATAGAAAACTCATCCTAGGAGAATGGCAAAGACAAGGACACATAAATGATTTACTGTGAATACAATTAATTAATGAAAGCATCGGAGGCTTCTCAAGGAGAATGCACCCACTCAGATGTTGATCAGCAGTAAATACTTTAACCAGTTAACAGACAATGCCACAGGGTATTACATTCTAACACACTAGCCATGCTTTCAAGATTGGTATCTCAGGAGGCTCCTGGTCTTTCATTAATTCTCCAGCACTATCAAAACAACTACCAGAATCTTCATATCTCCAATTGACAGAAATTTACTATCTCATAGAATGGAACAATATGTCATTAAAAATTATCTTTAAAAAAGGTCTTGAGTGACTGATATTCAACTGAATCCATGTTTTTCCTACTTTTCATTTGTTGCCAAAAAGTTTATCTTCCTTGACTTCCCATCCCTCTTGCCTTCTTGTCTGTGTCTCCATGTCACTTGGCCTTGGACTCAGTACCCACCTTAAATTCTGAATGATGAGCTCTTAATATTCTTAGTTTAGTTACATACACAAATATTTTTCTTTATGGCACAATAACACTAACACTGTACAAGTAACACTTGTGCCTTGGTGATAACCAACAGCTGCCTAATTGAACATAAGACCCACTCAAAAGGAGTCAATCATTCCTGGTGTTGGAAATGTTAGAAGGTACATCCATGAAGTCTCATCAGCACAGCTACAGAATCATCAAAACATGACCTGAACAAGGACCCTAACATGCCAAAGTGAACTGGGAAGAACTCTTGAGGCCTTAACGCTACACAAAGACTTTCAGGCATCAACAGAATACCAAGATCAGAGGAATAGTCATCCCCAGGGAAGAACACACTAACTGGTTGTCCAATAGCTGATGGAAAGTTATTATTTTTAAAAAAGTTTCTGGAGTAAGCATATGTTGCCACTTTACAAATGAATAATAAAAATGTGGGACAAAGCCTGCATGATATTTTTATGATTATAAGTATGTGAAATTTCAATTCCTTATTTTTAACTTTTAAAACCATCACTTCATTTTGAATCAGACTCAGAAAATATTTATTTTATTATTTTGTATTTCTTTGGAATGATCCACTTTGAGATCATCTGATCATACACTTCCTCTTCACTCCTTTAGACCCACTTAGTAGAAGTGCTTCCTAAGCAACTACAAAGGATTTTAGTTGCTTGACATTATTTTTCTTTTGATTATAGTTTCTTGTTTTTCATTTATTGATTCAGAGTCAATTTGCTAAAATATGATCAAAATTCTTTTTTATTCCAGGAAAAGTATCCTCTTAAAAATTAAAGTGAATAATGAACATGTTGTAATAGTTGGCTGGCTTAATCTCACCAAAGACACTGTTAGTCTTTGTACCAAAATAAGTGTTTCATTAGGTGTCTAGATTGTCTATGCACTCAGTCTACATTAGATGTCAAATAACCCAAAATTCAGATTGACATCTATGGACCATCAGGGTATTTGCTTTTCTGAATGCACATATAGGTACAAGAAAATTTTACTATGTTGTTCTGAATAGCCTGTAACCAAAAACAAAACAAAACAAAACAAAACAACAAAAACAAAAACAAAATTCCCACTATGTTTAGTATATAACCTTTTAAAATAATTGTTGAAGCTGATAAAGTGTGTTCATAATAATGTACTTAATTTTTTCAATCAATTTGACCCGCAAATTGATTTATTTTACTACCATTGCTTATACTACCATTGTTTGTAAAATACCAAACAAATAAATTTGCATATTCGATGAACTTCTCCCTTGAGTGAGGTATTTAAACACAAATCACAGGAGGGCTACATATATTCTCAGTCACTGAGGACCACTAGATATTGAAATATACTACAAAAGCTATCATTATTTTCACTCTTTCCTGGTTATCTTTATTTTTCCAATCTTCCCTATGTCCTTTCCAAATATATAATATCCCAGCTGACTAAATTTTAACTAAGGATTCAAGTTTTACTGCCAATACAGTTCCTGATACTATCCCCAGGTCATTCTTGAGTAACTAATGTTTATTTAGTTCAGGTGGTATTTTCCAGTTGTCTAGCTATGACTCTCAGCAGGTTGACAGTTTATGGAAGTCTATCTTTGTGTGGTTGCCCTATACACTAAATGTAGCCATTGTCAATTGAAAATATATTACATCCCCTCTTATGTACTATAAGCTTCTTGAGGATAAAGTAATATGTCATTCCTGTATGTGTTTCCTTGAGATGAAGTCTCAGAACAAATGAACTAGCATACAGGTGAAAATGATACCACTATAAAATGAATGCAGTTGAAATTGATCCCTGTCCAGAGGAGAAAGATATTTGTACTTACAATATAAATTGGATTATGTGTAGCCAAACCCAAATCAGCCATATTGATTTTCATTCTTTTTGTAGCCAAAACAATCATTCAAACTCAAGGTCACTCTTACCTTCCTATCTGACAAAAAAATAAATAAATAAAAGAGTTATGCAGAGAAATTCTTAAGATCTCATTCTGGAAAATAATTCAATATTTATTATTTTTCAAGTGATTTGAGAAATCAAGGAAAATGGAATTGTTACTAATTACATAGAAAATTTGAAAGTTAGATCTAATTATACGGTGAAGATGTTCATAATTTAATGTGGTCCAAACATTAACTCTCAGTCACATAGGTGAATCATCCACTTGAAACTTGATATTTTAAAAAATTAACTCCAGTAGTTTCTTTCATCTAAAAGTTTATTGATATTTAGTAATATTAACCTTACAGATAAAAGTTATAAAAGAGTAATGGATTCTGTTAATTATGAGCAGTGGCGGTTTTTGTGATTTAGAAGGAAATTCAAAATACAGATCTGATGTACTTGATTTCTGCTTGTGGGAAGTGCTATGCTCAAACTAAGCTTCTGAGATTGTAGCTAAGCATAAAAGAAAAGCAAAATTACTTTCTTAGATCAGACTTTAAGTTCTAAGATTGTTTAGTGATGATTTTCAGATTTCTCAGGAAAAAACAAAAGGAAGTGATCCTTAGGACATTTACTCTACTATGTTCATTCTCTTTTTATTACAGACCTTGAAAAAGCAATTCTCAATTTCATATGGAAAAACACAAAACCCAGAATAGCTAAAAACAATCCTGAATAGTAAAAATTTTTGGAGCTATCACCATCCCTGACTTCAAGCTATACTACAGAGTAATAGTAATAAAAACTGCATGGTATTAGCATAAAAATAGGTTGATTAATGGAATAGAATTGAAGAACCAGAAGTAAACCCACATCTCAGTGGATACTTGATTTTTGACAAAGAAGCCAAAACCAAACAACGGAAAAAAAAAAAAAAAAAAACCTTCAATAAATGGAGCTAGTTTAACTGGATGTCTACATGTAGAAGAATGCAAATAGGCCTATATCTATCACCCTGCTTTATTCATAATAGCCAGAATCTGGAAACAATCTAGATGTTCCTTAACCAAAGAATGGATAAAGAAAATATGGTTCCATTACAAAATGGAGTATTATTCAGCTATTAAAAATGATGGAATCATGAAATTTGAAAGCAAATGAATGGAAGTAGAAGAGATTACCTCACCCAGACCGAGAAAGATAAACATGGTATGTACTCACTTTTAAGTGGATATTACCCATAAAGTATAGGATAATCATGCTACAATCCACAGGATAACCACACTACATACAGTCCACAGACCTAGAGATGCTAAGTAACAAGGAGAGCTCAAGAGATAGTGGTGGCACATACATCTCACTAAGAAGGGGAAATAGAATAGTGATCATGGGTGGATAGGGGAGGTACTGGAGTAGGGGAGTGGAACTGGAAGAGTCAGGATGGAGAGGGAGGGTGCTGAGAGAGACAACTGGAATCATGTGGGATGAGCTAGAAACATGGGGCAATGGAAACCAGGAATTTATGCGAAGGAACCCTAGCTAAAACTCCTACTAGTGGGATTATGGAACCTTAATCTCCTGTAACCAGGCAAGACTTCCAATAAAGGTATTGGGACACTAACGCAGCCACAAAATCTTCGACCTACAATCTGTCTTGCCTAAAAGATGTGCAGGAGTACAGATAGAGGAGAAATTAAGGGATGAGTCAAGCAATAACTGGTCCAGTGTGAGACCCTTGACATGAAAGGGACCTCACCCTTGACACTGTTGATGACATTCTGCTATGCTTCAGACAGGAGTCTTCGTAGAACCTTCATCAAAGAAGCTTCACCCAGCAACTGAAGGAAGCAGATTCAGAGACTCACAGACAAACATTAGGAAGAGCTTGTGGAATCCTTTGGAAGAGCAAGAGGAAGGATTGTAGGAATAAGAGAGGTTAAGATACCACAAGAAAACTTACAGAATCAACTAACCTAGGCCCATAGGGACTCATAGAGACTAAAGTGACAACCAGAGAGCATGCATGGAATGGACCTAGGCCCTCTGTACCTATGTACATAACAGTTGTGCATTATGGTCTTCATGTGGGCCTCCTAACAGTATAGCAAGGACGGTGTGTATTTGGGACTCTTTCTTCCTACTGGGTTGTGGCTTCCAGCCTTAATAGGAGAAGATGCACCTAGTCTCACTCCAACTTGATATGTCAAGGCTGGTTGATATCCATGGGCATATTCTCTTTTTCTGAAGAGAAAGGAAGGAGGATCAGAATATATGAGGGGGAAGATAGATGGGAGAAGAATTGGAAGGAAAGGAGGGAAGGGAATATGTAGTCAGGAAGTAAAATTAAGTAATTAATTTACTCATTAATTTTAACAAGATGTGATCCTTAGAAAGATGTATGGAACAAGACACAGAAAGGCATTACATTGTTACCAAATACATAATAGACCAAACCATTACCTAGTCAAAGGTATTGATAGTATTATTGTATCCTGAGTATTTGAAAATAGGTTTTTATGTAAAAAGATTGCCAGTTTGAAACATTGAAAAATAAACAAAATGATACAGCATTGCTTGTATGATCAGAAGATTTTTAAAAGATGTGTTGTATTCTGATAAAGTTGGTGCTTTGTGAGATCTGCACTCTAAATTTGTGTTCTGTAATTACGTATGCAAAGCTGATAGTGTACAGCCATACGCAATAAAGGACGATGAGAGATCCATTATGGTGAGAAGCATGGTTTATTCTGAGAACATCAGATGACAACTCTATCACTTATGGAACACAGAGTGGTGTACTATCCTTACTACTTTGCAAAGCCACTCTTCGCTTATTTGTTTTTATTCTGGTTTCCCTGTACTTGGAGAAAAGTGAAGTGAAATCAGTCCCAGGAGAACAACAAGTTGAAACATTCCTCACATAAACACATTTTTACAAATTCTCCCCTCTGCCTTTCAGGATTGCTATCCCACATGCTCCATCCCTTAACCCCTTAGCCATGACTCTTGTTTACAGAAACACAGCTGGATTAACATAGTACTTATATTAAATGCTATATGCAATATGCAATAAAATTGCTTTACTTTGGAAGGCAGATGTTGAGAAGAAAACCCAAATACTGACAGAAAATTATTAGATGTATAGTTCAGGTCAATTAGAACTTTCTTTTGTCCACCTAAAAGGATTTGTATGCAAACAGCAATAGATGCTGGTTGCCTTCCATTTCAAAGTTTCTTTGGCCTCTGGTTTTTTAAAATAACATATTTTCCTTGTGCACACATAAATTTGTTCACTTTCTTAATGTGGCTAAAAGCTCTAAAACATGGAAAATTGTCTGTATGAAGGAAATTGCTTAGTGAAGTCAAGGCTTAAGAGGATAGATATCCAGGGCAGCACACTTGTTAACACTCCAAGATACTCCCTCGTGCCTCCCGGTGATCCTTATTAGCAGCAAGAAGCCAAATATCTTTACCCCTGACAGACAACTTATCTTCTTTATCTTCTTCAATGGGACTGACTCTTCCAGAGTCATGTAGAGTGAATATTAGGAACCATACCTTCTTCTTCTTCTCAAACAAATGTGGATTATTGCCAATGGAAGAAGGAA
>JADRCD010169933.1:0-10901 GCA_019843815.1 Montemys delectorum | reverse complement strand
GACATTTTAAATTGATTGAACTTTTAATATGTAAAGACTGTGGGACTTTAGATCTTGAGAATGAATAAAAACATAAGGGTTGAGACTTAATAGTGATGTGTTTGTGTGTCAAGTTGACAAGGGGTCAATTGTACTGGCTAGTTTTGTGTGTCAACTTGACACAGGCTGGAGTTATCACAGAGAAGTGAGCTTCAGTTGGGAAAATGCCTCCATGAGATCCAGCTGTGGGGCATTTTCTCAATTAGTGATCAAAGGGATAGTGCCATCCCTGGGCTGGAAGTCTTGGGTTCTATAAGAGAGCAGGCTGAACAAGCCAGGAGAAGCAAACAAGCCAACAAGAAACATCCCTCCATGGCCTCTGCATCAGCTCCTGCTTCCTGACCTGCTTGAGTTCCAGTCCTGACCTCCTCTGGTGATCAACAGCCATGTGGAAGTATAAGCCAAATAAACCCTTTCCTCTCCAACTTGCTTCATGGTCATGATGTTTGTGCAGGAATAGTAACCCTGACTAAGACACCCATATTTATCTTAGTGAAACAATAAGTTTACTGGAGTTGCTTGTAGGAATTTGGGTGAGGAGTAACTTCAAAGAGCATGAATAACTAAAAGGCAGCTATAGCTAGCCAAAAGCTCAGGCCTGGGTAGGTGATGACTTGTGAAGATTGCACCTCTAAAGTTTCTTGTAGTACTTGAAGGAAGTTTGGCCCTAAGTAAGTTATTGGGACAATCTCCTCTCCCTAGCAGTCCTTTTTCTTATCTAACTTTGGGGCTGGACTTTGTGACTCTTGTAAATTTCAGTAACTCACTGAGACTTGTGGGTTTGAGTTTTAAGCAGTCTTTTCTAGGATGGAATGTTTCAATTCTAAGGAAATGGCTACACAATTTTCTATCATCATGAGAGACCTTTTTGTAAAGGAATCATGGTAAAAGCCATACAACTCATACTACACAGTACATGGATGTGCAGTGCTTGTAGTGAAATGAGTAAAGCCCTTCATGTTTTTTATTTTTGTTTATTGTTTTTTGTGTGGCTGGGTTAGAGTTTGGATTTGTCATGCTTATCTACTAACTGGTTTGAAAATATTCAGCAGGATGGGTTGAATGTGGTTAACTACTGAGCCAGGCAGTCCCTAGTGCATTGGGAATGGTAAAGGTGACCTTGGATCTTCTGGACTTAGATAGATAGGAAGATTTCTAATTCCTTCTCAGGTGATTTATGAAAAATGAGTTAAAATTGTGGATGCCAGTGTCAAGGTTTGTGTGGTAGATCCTGGGAATAAGTACCATGTTCTTGTTCTTGACCTAACAATCTCTGTTTCTTAATAAGATCCTAAAGTTTTAGGTGTGTGTGTGTGTGTGTGTGTGTGTGTGTGTGTGAGTGTGTGTGTATTTGTATGTGTGTGTGTGTGTGTCTGTGTTGTGTGAATACATGTGCATTTTTGCCCTAATATGAAAGTCAGAGAACAACCTCAGGTATTTTTCCCTAGGTGTTTTTCATCTTTTAAATTATTCTGAGATGATGTTTCTCATTGTGACCTGAAACTCACCAAGTGGTCTAGGCTAACTGACCAGTGAGCTCCAGGGACCCATCTGTCTCTGCTCCCTCAATAATTGGATTACAAACCTATTACTATCATGTCCAATTCAAAATTTTAATATTCTGACAAGGGTTTGGGGGATTCATGTCAGCCCATAGTGTGAGGCAATGTTTGACTGATAAAGCTACTCCCCGGGTCCTGGAGGCATGATTCTGCAGCTACAGGCTTGGTTCTTGCTCAGAAACAGCCTCTGGTTTTGTCCTGTATAGAGGTGTGTCACACACCTGAAAAGCTCTCTGTGTCAGCTGAATTTTCGTTTTAACTTCTGATCAGTGTCAAGGTAGCGCGGCCCTGCTGTTCATGAAGTTCCTTGTGCACATACTTGGCCTTGCTGCTTTCCTTCTGTGCTGGCTGGCCTCCGAGAGTCAGCCTAACAGTGTTTGTTTCTGTCTCCTCTTGTTTTATCAACATGCCTTTGAAGAGGAAATGCAAACCTGGGCCTTGATTAGACATTTCCCTCGGCGCAGTTTATCCTGATTCTCAATTCAGCAGGTTGGCATAGGTACTGAGCTGAGGCTTCCAACCTCTCGGAGCCTGCAGAGCCCTGGAAGCTGCAGAAGATGTCACGGAGCTGACCAGAGTGCTGAAGCGGAAGTGTGGCAGGCGGAAGTGCGTTATTCTTCTAAGAAGAGCTGATACCTCCATTAATTATCCTAGATACAACAGTGAACTCAACAAGTTGTCAGGGATCTGTGGGAGACAAGATGGCTTAACTTACTGATTTGGAGGAAACTGGTTTCGTGTGTGTGTGTGTGTGTGTGTGTGTGTGTGTGTGTGTGTGTGTGTGTTAACTTTCTATTGACCAAAGCAATGCTTAAAAGAAATAGTTTATAAGTGACTAATAATTCCAGAGGGCTAGACTCCATGATCTCATTGTGGTGTAGAGCATGAAAGGAGGCAGGAGGAAGACTTGGTGCTGGAGCAGTAACTGAAAGCTTAATTCTGAACCATAGCATGAGGGAGAGGGAGGGGTAGAGGGGGCGATAGAAAAAGGGGAGGGAGAGGGAGAGGGAGAGGGAGAGGGAGAGGGAGAGGGAGAGGGGACTGTCTGGGTAGGATGTGGGCTTTTGGAACCTCAAAGCCCACCTCCAGTGACACATCTCCCCCCAACAAGACCACACCTCTTAATCCATCTCAAACAGTTTCACCAACTTTGGACCAAACTTTATAACATATGAGCCTGTGGGTCCATTTTCTTTGAAACCACCACAGCATGTTATCTATGTATGAGTAAACCCAAGCTTCATAGGGATTAGGGATCCAGGATTCTTGCTCCAATCCCCATGTAGAAGGCTGGGTGATCCAGGATGAGCCCTTGTAATTTCTCTTCATTCCTTCCTGCTTGGCATGATGTTGGCTAAGGCTTTACAACTATGAGTGTATGAGCAATCCTCTTAACTTCTGAACTTTTCTCCTGTATGTGGTCACTATAATTGAGGGATGGAACATTTGGGGTCTCTGTTTTAGTATTCAGATTCAGCATATTGAGCTGATGATGTCATCTTTCCTGGCTTCAATCTGTCTATAAAACACACATGGTATCAGTCTGCACTGAGTGTGGGAATCTGAGCATCACATGGGAATTTAAAGGGCTTGTAAGTGACTTAATCCTTGTTATCTTTTTCTTCTTTATCTTCTTTTACTTCCACCACTGCTCTTTCCCACCTCAAAATCATTACTACCATTGCCACATGATGAGGTCAATTTCAGTTATGTGTTAGAAGCTCTGTGTCATTGGCAAACTATGACAGGTATAGGCTTAGACCCCTATCCCATGGAACTCAGCATCAGCAGGCTTATATGAGTGGTGTGTTTGTGTGTATGCATATGTGTACATTGTGCATGTGTGTTAATGCACATGTGTGTGTGCATGTGTGCATGCATGTGCATGCAAGTGTGTGCCTGAACACACATCTCTCTCTCTCTCTCTCTCTCTCTCTCTCTCTCTCTCTCTCTCTCTGTGTGTGTGTGTGTGTGTGTGTGTGTGTGTGTGTGTGTGTGTGACATGCACAGGTGTTCAGGCTTTCAGGTTTGCTTCATAGAGGAGCATGACTTCAGGGTATGTCAGATGTCCTGTGTCAAGGCATGTGGTGAGTGAGATGAGCTTGCTTGTAGATGGAGGGAGATTCAGCCCAAGGAGCTAGCAGCCTAGTGGGAGAGGAGCCAAGCAGAACACCTTAATGCTGGCTTAAGCAACTTACAAATAAAGCTGAGATTCCTGATGTTTAATTTCAAGTGACTGAACATTAACATTTAATTAGCTCCTGACTGCTAAACTAATATTAAACCTAGGTGGAGGCTGTTGGCATCTTGTACATATTAGCAACTGAGAGGCTAGGCTTCTATAATGGTGACATTTTGTGAGGCAAAGCTTAGCTCTCATATGGAATCCCAGTCCACACACTGTATCAATGTTCTCTGAAACAGCTCCCCAACACACACACACACACACACACACACACACACACACACACACATTCACATCTCTCTCGGACTCTTAGAAAAAGAGCAGCATCATGTGTTATGCAAAGCACTTGATTCCTTCTCCAGTTCTATCCTTCTGAGTGGGATGACTTTGATGAAAAGTCATGAAGTAGTTGAAACCCATCTCCTGCTTGAAGGCTGGTGAGTAGCCTCTTCCTTGTGTTACCATTCAACACTAGTAGTGGATAGTGCCTTGATGTGTGGATGGAGGCACGTGGCTCTGACATGCTCCACTTCCTACCTCTCTACACAGAGCATCTCAGTTCTCATGAAAGGACTAAGGTCTTTTCCACCTCTTCGTCACCACCATGCTGCTCCTTTAGTCTAGATTCCTGTTCCTTGCAGTTCAGGTCTTATTTCTTACAAATTTTACTATGGACTGTCCTTACTTATTACTATGATGTTTTATTTTATATACATTGTACGTATGTCCACACAGATGTGGGTGCCAAGGGATCAATAGTCGACGTCTTTCTCAATTGTTTCTCACTTTTATTTTTTATGAGACTGAGTCTCTCACTGAAATGGAGCTTATGGATTCATCCAGGCTGTCTGGCTAATGAGCCCCTAGGGCCCTCCTGTCTCTGCCTCTCAAGTGATGGCATTATAGGCTTGGATCACCATACCTGGCTTTTGTGTGGATGCTGGAATTCCAAACCCAAGCCCTCCTTTCACCTCATTTTACCCTGACCCTAAATAACACTTCTTGAGAACAGTGTCTCTGTGAAACACCCATTTCCCCTTTGTTCTCATTGAGGCATTGTTACATCTGACCTCGGACCTAGAAGGTACCACCTTGCAGTCTCTCCTCTTTGCTCAGTGAAGTGGCACATGCCTTCTTCATAGCTTTCTGGTACTCTCTGGACTCCACCACTCTAGTGCATCTTCCAGTGAGTTAGTCCCCTTATTTGTGCCTCTAGAACAAGGATGGCATTGTTGTCACTGAACCCGGCCACTGCAGTTGGTTCTTCATGTCTGCAGGATGGCCCTAGAAGTTAGCTCTGGCTTATAAGAATCAGTCTTCCTGTGATGGCATGGCTGGACTTTGAGGAGCTGTTATAGAGAGTAATCTGCCCTAGGTTGGAGTCAGGGATAGTCAAAGGAAGCAGAAGCCTTTGGGCCAGTCATTAAAACATGCATAAGTTTGTGTTTGGAGGGAGGAAAAGTCAGTCAATGAGTGAGAGTGGGCATGGGGAGGGAATTCCTCAAGGAAAGGGGCAGCCTTCCAGAAGGCAAAGCAAGGGCATAGAAATGAGACTGAGTTGCTCAACCTCACATCAGAGGCAGAACCAAGGCCTGTGAGTAAGTGTCCACTTCCTTGTAGATCCTAGAGCTCTGACGAGGATATATTAAATGATTGGTGGCCTCAAGAATATTACATGGGAGCCGCCGGAAATGCAGCTTGGTTGATAGAATGCTTGTCAAAATGAACAAAATCCCAGGTTTCGTGGACATGGTGGTGCACATTGGTCATCCCAGAGCTGAGAGGTAAAGGCAGAGGATTAAAAGTTCAAAGCGATCTTTGGCTGTACAGTTTGAGGCTAGCCTGGCCTACATGAGAAGCTAAGTAACCTGCTGACATTCATCTTCTGAACCAATGACAGGTATAAGACTTGCTCCTGGCTCTGTTCTCTATGTCTGCTGTTTCCTCCCACCAGCTTCCAGCCTATGGCTCTGGCATCATCCACGTACTGTCATTTATTTCCCAACAAGTTCCTTATTTGTTTATTTTGCTTCCCGAGTTTTGCCAAGGACCTGGCAAATCATCCCTGTCCTTGAGCTCTTTTGACTCCAAAAGGACAGAGCCAAATAAGTTCCATCAAGACAACTATAACTAGAGTGGAGTCAGTGTGTCCCCCTCAGAAAACCCTCCTAGTGTTGACACTCACCCTAGAAGCTGAAGGATGGAAAGAACAAGGAATGTGATAATCTGGGGAAGAATGTCCAGTCTCTATCTCTCCTCATGTTTTTAGGGGCATAAGCCATACTGTGTCTCTGCTGGTTCTGATGATGAGCAGACATCACTCAGGCAATGGTCTCATCACAACTATATTTCTGTGCCCCATTCTTTGTCTATGTATATGCTTTGTGCATGCATGTGTGCATATACATGTATGTGCAGCTGCATATCTGGAGGCAAGAGTACATTCTAGAGTATCATTCCTCAGGCACCTTCTACCTTATTGTTTGAATCTGGCATGGAGATTACCAAGTTGCCTAGGTTGGCTGGCCATCAAGTCCCAGGAATCTGACTGTCTCTGCTTCCCCAGTGCTAATATAATGAAATGTACCATCTCACCTGGCTCTTTTTATGTGTGTTCTAGTGTTTGAGCTTGGGTCTGCATGCATGGAGGACAGTATTTTGCTGACTGAACCAGCTGCCTACCCCCTGTTTCTCTGACTTGATGGTATTGTGGTGGGAGTTCTGGAGATATTTACTCTTCCTTATGATCCAGAAACACATCACGTCCTCATCTTGGTCACATTTGGCGTCTTGTCATCTATTGTAGTGGCTTGTCAGAATGACTCAGCCCTGGAGTCATGGGGACCAGTCCTGTTCCAAGCTGCCCTGCCTTTTATTCAACTACCATGCCAGCCAAAAGCTGAGGCAGACAATCCCAAATCCACTTAACTGTTATTTGCTTGAAATATTTGAAAGGGCTGGCTTGGACCATCTTCAAATATTTTGTTAGCTAATCAAAGCCAGATTGTGGTCAGAGGCCATATCTAAATTTATTAGGAAAATTAATAGACCATTTAGATTTTATTGGAATTAAGCTAAAATACGATAAGCAGTCACACCAGCAGATAGCCATTAATTATTACACTGACCCTGGTGATAGGCTCCTAATGAAATATTGACTTGTACGTAAGTCTTGGTGCCTGAAGACCAGGGGACAGCACCAAGAAGGGTATCACCCGCTCTGCCTGCTTGGAGTTAATTGGCTGAGACTTACTAGGAGAGGGTTCAGTAAATATGCTTCATTCTTCCAGGCAGCATCTACTATACACCTACTGTATGCAAAGTTCTGGATCTACAAAGCAGATGTCCCTGGTTAGAATGCTAGTTCTGGGGCTTCGCTACAGTGTGGTTTTGAGTATTTTCCTCAACATCTTAGAATCACTGCTTACATAGCTGAATAGTATGGACAAATGTGACTGGGCTGAGAAGAGAAGTCACAGGAATGGTGTATGTGGAACAACAGGCAGCTAGACATTGCTGGAACTGTTGTTGTTGTCAATGTGATTGTGGATAAGACAGAGTTTACCCTCACATAGGGATGCAGCTGGTTCCTCATGAAGAGGTGACTCCTTCTGACTGTGTTCCCTGCAAGTCCTAGCTAGGATTAGAGAAGGCTTCATGGGTTTGTTGTTATCAGTTTCAAAGGCCAGAGTTGGTTACTCAGTGGGCCAGCAAAGTCAAGAACAAAGGTATGAGAACTTGAAGCTCCCTGTTATCCATAGGCCTTTAGAGCTAGAGGGGGGATATGCTACTTTTAGATGAGCATCAGGATTACAGGGAAGATAAATGTGCTCTGTGCTGATTGATTTACTCCTATCCCTGTGAAGTGTACATGTAGTGATGAGAACAATGAAATGACTATTCTGTTTTCCGTGTGTGTGTGTGTGTGTGTGTGTGTGTGTGTGTGTGTAAAACTAGAAATCACAAATGAGAGAAACCATTCAATACCTGTTTCTCTGGGATTGATTTAATTCACATACTGTGGTATTCACTGGTCACATACATTTTCCTGCAAATGACATAACTTTATTATAATTTTTGGCTGAAAAAGTATATGTATATAATCCACATTTCCCTTATCCATTTCTCTGTTGCTAGACATCCAGGCTGGTTCTATAACTTATCTATTGCTAACTGTGCTATGATAAACAGGGATGACCAAGTATCTCTGTGATATGCAGATGTGGATAAATACTTAGGAGTGATACAACTAAAGTAATTCAGAGGATCTACCGAAAGAAGAAACTGCCATACTCATTTCTTAAACTTAATAAAAAAAATTAAGAAAACATTGATACACACACACACACACACACACACACACACACATATTATATATATGGGTATTCTTTTCATATACCAAATGCAGACATATGTTCTCTGAAGATGAATATGCATTTCTGTAAATACACAAGCACACACACACACACACACACCACCACCACCACCACCACCACCACCACCACCATCACCACCACATCACACAACACACACACAGTACATATGGGCATACGTCTTCCATTTCTCTATTGTACGTGGGATTCAATGCTGAGGTGTACATCATATATATAGTGTACCCATGTTGTACTTCCTCTGTCTCTATATTTATTTATTTCTGTCTGCATACAGGCATGGGGATAGAGTGTTTCCTACACACAGTGCATGAAGCATTCACTTCTGTTGAGGACATAAGTGTATATTGCATATACACACATGTGGAAGCCTGTAGTAATACACCTGAAATATGGAAAAACATACAACTAATAAATAAACACAAGAAAGTATAAATTAAGCTAGGTCATTCTGGAAAAAATCAGAAAATATATGAAGATCAGGGAAGGGTGGTTGATTTTGTGACCATACAGGATCCAATATAGTGGATCTAGCTGAGTGTTGACTAAGTTTAGAGCGGCCAAGAGTGGTCAGGAGCACTAAAAAAAAGCGAGCCTTCCCTGTTCAATGCGACTTTAAAGTCCACAGGCAAAGGAAGTGCTCGCAACAACCGACTGCTGCAACAAAGAGCAGCCAGGTGTAACGGTACATGCCTGCACTTGGAAGTCAGAGGCAGGAGGATTACTGGAAGTTTCAGGATGGTCCGACTTCATAGTGAGTTCCAAGAGAGCCAAATCCTCTCAAAGATGAAATGAAAATTTTAACTTGGTATTACATATCTGATCACATTACTTAGAAAATAAATCCTATTTGCTATTTTTATTATTATTATTATTATTATTATTATTATTATTAATATTATTAATATTATTGGTATGCTTGTGTGTGTGCGTGTGTGTAAATCTGCATGTGTGGCAATTGGAGGGCAATTTTCGGGAACTGATTTATCCTTTTGCTGTTGTTGGTTATTGGGGATCAAACCAGGGTTGTCAATCTTCTGCAAAAAAAAAAAAAAAGTGATTTTACTTACAGAGTCATCTTGGCATATCTATATGGTTAGCGACTCTAACTCTAATCCTCGTCGCAACTCTAAACTTAACCTAAGTCTATTCCTAACTCCTAACTTTAACCATAACTAACTCTCAACCCTAAAGTTATATCTATATCTTTTACCTATAACTATATCTATCACCTATACCTATTTATCTCTATATCTAACCTGTCTGTATATCATCTATATCATCTTATTATTATATCTATTATCTGTATTGTATCTATAGCTATATCATCAATATTTACATATAATTATCTATATCCTTCCTATCTATCTATCTATCTATCTATCTATCTATCTATCTATCTGCCATCTATCTTTTGGCAGGCTCATACCATGTAGCTTAAATAAGCCTGGAACTCATGACCTCTGTCTCCCCTGTGCTGGAATCACAATTGCTTATTTGGACGAAGACAAATGGGTTAAAAACAGACCAGGTTCAGATTATGGCTGGAAGCAGACCACAGGATTCTGAGAACATGTGTGGCAGCCATGCTTTAGGGTATTCGATCACCACTCACCCCCAGAGCTCCTGACCTTCTATGCAGCACATTAATGTATTTTACTAATTATAAATGCAATTAAAAAGTACTGAAATAAAATTAGGCTGATCTATCTAATTTACATTAAGCACTTTCAAATTATGCAGATTGTAAAGTCTCTCTCTCTCACTCTTTCCCAATTTGGGTTTCGGGGTAAAATTGTCTGCATTAAAACAGCTGGAAAAACCCTTGTAGGAAAACAAATTTCTTTTCTGTGATTATTCTCAGTGTGTGAGTTAATTTCCCAGGCAGTAATATACTTGGCTGGCATTCGGTTGTGGGTCCCAGAGCAGAAGACATATGTGTCTGGAGCAGGCTGGGGGTGGGGTGGGGCTGGGCTGTGTGGGGGAGGGATAGGAGTTGTTTGGTTACTCAGGGAAGGAGGTGGAAAGGCTAACTAGGCAAAAAAATACTGGAGCAAGATGGTTGCTAAACTGTTACAATTTACTAAGGGAGCCACACAACAGCAGACTCCATGCGTTGGTACTTGGAGTAGAACCATCTGGTGGAGTTATCTAGCACTGTACTTTTCATTTTATTTTTTTATTTTTATTTATTTATTTTTAACATCTTTGGCTGTTAGGCAGAGAGAGCGATTGTCAAGCATTATTAAAAGTCAGGTTATTCTCTTCTGCCACCGTGGAAGCTGTGTATAGAGCATCTATAGTTCAGTTGCAGAAATGAAACTGAAGAAAGGAGTCTAGAGTGAGCTGTTTCTCCATGCACGGCTGAGCTCTTGTGCATGCTTCCCCACTGGGGCTGTGAGGGGACCCTGGCTCAGCCTGGCTCTGCTTGAGGCTGTGTTCGCCCAGGGATGAGACCTAGCTGGGGGCCTCTTTGGAGATTAAATCTGATCCCCAGCTTCCTTGGAAGCGGAGGTATAATAAACTCTTCTCGGGAGTTGCCTCTAAGCTTCTTAAAACGCTGCGGTGTGGTTTAGCTTCCCTTGCTCCATGCACTCAATTTTATTTGCAGTCCAAACTTTGCCCTTTAAGCTCCCCATCAAAAGGTAGCCTCAAATAATTCCTCAAATTGAAGTTGTTGAGCTGGAGCAACGAGAAGGCTTGGACAGCTCTCCTTTTCTCCCT
>JADRCD010169932.1:0-12202 GCA_019843815.1 Montemys delectorum | reverse complement strand
CTATGCTACCCATACTGACCTCAAACTTGCAATCCTGATACAGGCTTTTGAGTGTTGATGCACCTCCATCCCTAGGTCTCCTTATTTTTCTTTTTTCTTTTTACTTATTTTTTGTTTTTGTTTTTGTTTTTGTTTTTTCAAGACAGGGTTTCTCTGTGTAGTCCTGGCTGTCCTGGAACTCACTCTGTAGACCAGGCTGGCCTGGAACTCAGAAATCCACCTGCCTCTGCCTCCCACGTGCTGGGATTAAAGGCGTGCGCCACCACTGCCTGGCAATAAACAAGTCTTTAAAAAAATAAGTAGCCAGGCAGTGGTGGCGCACGCCTTTAATTCCAGCCCAGCACTTGTGAGGCAGAGGCAGGCTGATTTCTGAGTTCCAGGCCAGCCTGGTCTACAGAGTGAGTTCCAGGACAGCCAGGACTACAGTGTGTCTTCAGACACGCCAGAAGAGGGCATCAGATCCTATTACAGATAGTTGTGAGCCACCATGTGGTTGCTAGCAGTTGAACTCAGGATCTCTGGAAGAGCAGTCAGTGCTCTTAACTGCTGAGCCATCTCTCCAGTCCATATATATATATATATATATATGACCATATATATATATGACCTCCTATATATATGTATATAAATTAGACTTATTCATTTCACTTTACATGTATATATGTTTTGTCTGCATATGTGTCTGTACACTACTTGCTGTGTGCCCTAGAGTACAGAAGAGGCACCAAATGCTCTTGACCTGGAGTTAAAGGTGGTTCTGGGTTCTAGAAATGGAATTTGGGTTTTCTGCAAGAGGAACAAATGCACTTAACTCCTAAACTCTCAGAGCTGGAGAGATGGCTCAGTGGTTAAGAGCACTATCTGCTCTTCCAGAGGTCTTAAGTTCAATTCCCACATGGTGGCTCAGAACCATCTGTAATAGATCTGATTTCCTCTTCTTTTGTCTGAAGACAGCTACAGTGTCCTCATTTACATACTATAAATAAATCTTTAAGATTTATGTATTTATTTATTTATTAAGTGTGAGTACATTGTAGCTATCTTCAGACACTCCAGAAGAGGGCATCAGAGTTCATTATGGATGGATGGTTGTGAGCCACCATATGGTTGCTGGGATTTGAACTCAGGACCTTCAGAAGAGCAGTCAGTGCTCTTCACCACTGAGCCATCTTATCTTTCCAGCCCTTTTTTTTTTTTTTTTTGGTTTTTTCGAGATTAGGGTTTCTCTGTGTAGCCTTGGCTGTCCTGTAGACCAGGCTGGCCTTGAACTCAGAAATCTGCCTGCCTCTGTCTCCCAAGTACTGGGATTAAAGGCATTCGCCACCACTGCCTGGCAAATAAATCTTTAAAAACAAAAATATTCCTAAACTCTCTCCAGCTGGCTCTGTTTTTCATAGAGGTAGCCACCTTTGTTGGTCTGTGGTACAATCGGAAGCAAGACAAGCACAGATATGCTGGGCAGTAGTGGCGCACACCTTTAATCCCAGCATTTGGGAGGCAGAGGCAGGCGGATTTCTGAGTTCGAGGCCAGCCTGGTCTACAGAGCGAGTTCCAGGACAGCCAGGGCTATACAGAGAAACCCTGTCTCGAAAAACCAAAAAAAAAAATAAAATAGACTTAGCTGGTGGGGAAGGTCAGGTTCAAGATCTTTGGAACCGGAAGAAGAATGGAAATGTCTTTATTATCATGGTACATGGTAAGGAACTGCTGGAAGGTAGAAGCACCATGAGGGAAGAAAGTGCCAGACATCTCTGTGGAACAAAACACACACTATAATTTCCTTTAGAAAACCAGAGCTGCTATGAGATGGGGCACGCTTTTAATCCCAGCACTTTGTGAGGCAGGGGCAGGTGGATCTCTGTGGGTTGAAGGCCAGCCTGCTCTACAGAGCTAGTTCCAGAATAGCTAGGGCTACACAGAGAAACCCTCTCTCAAAAACAAAACCAAACAAGAAAGAAAGAGAGAGAGAGAGAGAGAGAGAGAGAGAGAGAGAGAGAGAGAGAGAAAGCAGCCTCTAGTCTCCAATGGTGAACACCTGCCAGTTTGGTGGTCCCTAGTCAATTTGGTGAGTGGTGACTGCTTCTTATTATAGTTAGGAATACTGTTAGGAAGTGATTTTTATACTTGGATGGCACCTTGAGGTATAAATTGTTCTGTAGGCTGCCACTTGATGCTCTGTAGTGGAGGATTTGGTAGAATATACTTACCCTGGTTTCCTGGCTATGCTGCAGGATATGAGCCTGAGAGGACCATGGTTGCTTCTCAGATACCTGTGCATGAGAGTGGAGGGGTAGGACTATAGAGATATTACTGAAAAGCAGCATGACATTATTTAAAAAGAGCCATGTCCAGTGGCTAGCAGCAGCAGCAGCAGCAGCAGCAGCAGCAGCAGCAGCAGAGAAGCCACCTAGTATGCTCAGAACACCCTCATTTCTGGAGATTTATGTAGCTTATGTAGTCCATCATTTTCCTGCTCCAGTGATCTGAGAAGGTACATACCTGGCTGTTGGCATTGTCCTTGGCCGGGAAAATTCCTTGGAGGAATTTTCTGGGGCATTTTTAGCCCTGGATTGTGATGCTACTGAGGCAAAGGAAAAGCTCCAAATATTTTCTTGGGGACACAGTGTTTGCCAGCTCTTCTCAGTCATTTCTCATGAGAGAGTAAGTGACACAGGGTGTGGTCACCTCAGGGGCTAGAGGGTAGCCACACTGGCAAGGTCTTCCCAAGAGCCCTATAGGATGGGAAATGCCTGGCATCTGGAAGATCAGAGGTTGTCCCCCCTACTCCCAGTTTGAATGCGGCTTGTTTTCCTGGAATCTGGTGGTCTCATACTCCTTTGCCTGAACTGTAGGAGGTCCTGACTAGGTGCTTGATTGTTGTTCTAAGCAGTGTTGTGAGAGACTCCTGATGAAGCAGTGTAGGACTGGAGACCTGCTGGATGTCCTGGCATGTACGAGTGCAAACACAAGAAGTTGGCCCTGTGTCACTGTATGACTTCTCCATCCCTCTCCCCAACATAGATCAAAGTACTTATCGATTGTCATTCTGACTAGTAAACGTGTAAGTCACCTGGGTTTCCCCTGATTTCTAGTGTGGCTGGGTATTGGTTCAAGTTGTCTGTTGCTACAAAAGTTCATTCAAATAACAAACCACCCCTAAACTAAACAGCTAAAGCAACCAGTTTGCTATTGCTCCTACCCTGAGCATGAAGAATTTGAATAGCGCTGTGCCATTTACTGTAGGCACCCTCAGCACTGTGGCAGCATCTGCACTAAACTGAGACCTCCAGACCTTTTTTGTGTCTAATGTGGGGCCAATCATCCTTACGGAGATGCTCCCTTTGTGAAGCATCTTGAGTCCTCTAGCAGATCTTTGAACCTCTGCTTATCCCTGTCATCTCAAGAACTATAGGCCTAAAGGTGCCACTAGTGTTCAGATTCCAGGGTGGGACTACTTGGTGATTTGACTTCAGAGGTCATGGCAGGCCTGTGTGTATTTCAAACCAGGTTGAAGGTTGGAGTTGTGAGGTTTGGCTGACATGGAGGGTGACAGACAGACAGTGGCATTTCCAATGGTTAGAGAGTATAGTACAGCAGGAATGCAGGGCAGTCTCAAGAGTAGGAACAGGCCGGATGGTAGTGGCACACGCCTTTAATCCCAGCACTTGAGAGGCAGAGGCAGGCGGATTTCTGAGTTCAAGGCCAGCCTGGTCTACAGAATGAGTTCCAGGACACCCAAGGCTACACAGAGAAACCCTGTCTCGAAAAAAAAAAAGAGTAGGAACAGGTGCTGGCAGCCATCAGGTGAGGGAGTGTGTTAGCATTCTCCTAGACTCCGAGCAAAAGTTACAGCTAGGTAGGCCTGACTGGCTATAAAAAGGATGGTTTGGCCTCTCTTCTTTCTCTCTGACCCCTTTCTCCCTTTCTCCTCCCCTCCTCCTCCTGTTCCCAACTGGCCTCTTCTCTCTCTCTCTCTCTTTCTTCCTCCCTTCTTTCTCTGCCTCTACCCCCTTCTCAAGCCTCTTTCCTATGCCAAAGGTTTAGAGGATAAAGTTTGTGGGTGACCAACAGGATGCCTGGACCATGATACCGGGAGACTGTGTGTGAGGCAGGTGTGTGATCAGCTTCTAGGTGGTTGTATTCCTTTGTTCTTCCTGCTTGGTGGCTTTGTCACAAAGATGAAAAGAGTTTGAATAATCTTCCCCTCCTGTGACCCTGTCAAATAAGTCTGGGAAAAGGGCTGAAACCATAACCCAAGTGTATAGGGAGAAGGGTGTTACTTCGGGGCGACTCTCTTGGCTCCTACCTACATCTTGCCCGAGCTGCCTCTCCTGTGACCAGTTTCAGCTGTGCTCCCTCATTCAGCTGCAGCTACCTGACCACACAGTAGGGCCAGGATGTATTTGTTAAACAGGAATGTGAGCTCAGTCTCTAGCGGTTCCTTCTCTGGAATGCTCTCACAGGTGGGGGAGGACCAACTACCTCATGGTATAGAAACTCAGCCTCCTGGGCACCACTGTTCAGGAAGGAAATCAAGATTTGCCTTCCAGGACTAGATTGTTGACTCGCTCAAACAGGTCTGACTGCATTCCGGCAGGGAGAGGACTGGAGTTAGCTTTCCAAGAGACTGAAGGGGCATCTCCTGACCTAACTGATTTGCATTATGAAAAAAGGGTGGCTGGGTTTTTATAGGTCTGGCTAGAGGCTGATATAACCAGTTTGGGGGTAGCCTAGGGATTATCTAGGAGGATATGGGCCTCCTACCGTGTCTGCTGGGCGGATGAAACACTGCTTATCAGTTTCTTTGCCATCCTGGCTCCCTGGGAGAACACCAAGTTTGGGGATGGCCAGGAGGTATTCTTGGGAAGATAACCTGGTTGCTTGGCCTTCGGCCATAATGGCTGCTTGACCCATGGATACTTCTAGACCTACATGAAATCCTGTGCTGGGGACAGGGAGGAGCCTATGCCATCAGCTGGCATAGGCTTATGGCACCCTTCCCCCTACAGCTATCCGGGTGACCTGCATGGGTTCCTGTGGGGTCTCCACCAAGGCCAACGATGGGGCATGGGTGGTGGAGGAGAGCTACTTCAACAGCTCCCTGTCACTGGCTGACAAGGGTGAGTGTGGGAGCCAGCAGTAACCACAGGGGCAGCCCTTGACTGGAGGGGGTCAGCCTGTCCCTTTCCCTCCCTGCAACCATCTCTTGGATTCCCACTTTCTGGGTCTGGGTCTGGGTGGACTCTGATGCTTACTTAGTATGACTGTCTCATCTCCATCCTCTTCTCTCAACCATCCCTCTTTTTTATTTTATTTTAAAATTTGTATTTATTCATTTTTGAGACAAGGTTGCATGCAGCCCAGGCTGGCCTTGAACTTGCTATTTAACAGAGGATGCCCTTAAACTTCTGATTTTCCTCCTTCCACCTCCCAGGGGTATGCTACCATATGTGGTTTGCATAGTCCTTGGAATTGAACTAAATCTTTGTGTGTGCTAAGCAAACACTCTACTAACTACGTTTCCAGCCCCACACTCTCCTTTAAAACAAGCCCTTGGTATGTAGCCTGTAGCTCCTGCTATGGTCATGCTGCTACGGTACTGGAGACAGGTAGTGTGGACTGGTGGGCTGCACTGTGGCCGCTATGGATTTCCTCTGGTTTGCTCCCACCTTCTTCTTGTCTCTGTAGGAAGTCTGCCGGCTGGAGAGCACAACTTCCCTTTTCAGTTCTTGCTTCCTGGTGAGTGGAAAGCTTATGGGGACAGCAGCCTTGAAATGGTGAGACCCATGGGTGGGAGGTGCTGGGTGCCAGCCACTCCCTATTATCTCCGTAGCCACAGCACCCACATCTTTTGAGGGACCCTTTGGGAAGATTGTACACCAGGTGAGGGCGTCCATCGACACTCCACGTTTTTTCAAGGATCACAAATGTAGCCTCGTGTTCTACATCCTGAGCCCCTTGAACCTGAACAGCATCCCTGACATCGAGGTGAGGATGGAGCAGAGGCTTCCTTGGTTGCCATCAGCCTTCCTCCACCAGGGAGCCAGGCCCTGTCTTAAGCTGGTTGCTGGTGTTTAGGACAGCCTGAGTCTTGTCTTTGCTCGCTTGATAAACTCTTTTCCCCTTTTCCCTTCAAGCAACCCAATGTGGCCTCTACTACCAAGAAGTTCTCCTATAAACTGGTGAAGACCGGCAATGTGGTTCTCACAGCTAGCACTGACCTTCGTGGCTATGTGGTGGGACAGGTGCTACGGCTGCAGGCTGACATTGAGAACCAGTCGGGCAAGGACACCAGCCCTGTGGTGGCCAGCTTGCTACAGGTCAGAGTCACCTGGATCCCTGAACCTGTCTGTTCCTTTCCCATGGGACAGAAGGGGTGGGTGCTGGCCTGCCCAAGCTCACAGTCAAGTCTTTCCTCAGAAGGTATCCTATAAGGCCAAGCGCTGGATCTATGATGTGCGGACCATTGCAGAGGTGGAGGGTACAGGCGTCAAGGCCTGGAGGCGTGCTCAGTGGCAAGAACAGATCCTGGTGCCTGCCCTGCCCCAGTCAGCCCTGCCTGGCTGCAGCCTTATCCATATCGACTATTACCTTCAGGTTTGGTGTTGCCCAGGGCTGGGTGGCCTGAGGCTAGGAGGCCTTGACCTGACTCCTCAATACCTACATTTTTCCAGGTCTCCATGAAGGCACCTGAGGCCACCGTGACTCTCCCACTATTTGTTGGCAATATTGCTGTGAACCAAACCCCACTGAGTCCCTGTCCAGGCCCAGGGTCTTCTCCTGGGACCTTGTCCCCAGTGGTGCCCTCTGCACCACCCCAGGAAGAGGCTGAGGCAGTGGCTGGTGGCCCTCACTTCTCAGACCCAGTTTCTCTCTCCACCAAGAGCCATTCTCAGCAGCAGCCACTGTCCGCTCCGTCAGGTTCTGTGTCTGTCACCACCACTGAGCCCTGGGTTCAAGTTGGAAGCCCTGCTAGACATTCTCTGCACCCTCCCTTGTGCATCTCTATAGGTGCCACTGTCCCCTACTTTGCAGAAGGCTCTGTGGGCCCAGTACCCACAACCAGCACTTTGATCCTCCCTCCAGAGTACAGTTCATGGGGCTACCCCTATGGTGAGTGGAAATGACGGGGACTGGGGTGAGAAAACGAGGATGCCCTGAGCCCCTTGTAGATCCTTCTTTCTCCCCACAGAGGCTCCACCGTCCTATGAGCAGAGCTGTGGTGCTGGTGGTACAGACCTTGGCCTGATCCCAGGAAGCTGACCCTGGTGTGCTAACCTATGCCACCTTGTTCGGTGGTTCTGGCCTTTGCCCTGGCATGTGATGCCTAGGGCCTCGTGCCTTTGTTCTCTCTCAACCTGGCTCAGCTACTCAGGACCTGCAGCTGTTGGGACGACCCCTTGTGGACCAGCCACTCCTGGCTCCTCTGGAATTAATCAGTCCTCTTCTTAAGAGGTTGGGGTAGGGCGGCAGAGATCTGGGCCTGGAGAGACTGTATAAATAAAGCGCTTTATTTGTAGAACTGGGTAAGTGGCTGGCCTTCTCAACCTATAGTCTAGCCTCAAGGTGACCCCACAGTACAAGCTCCACCCTGAAGGCTGGAACCCTGCAAGCTCTTCATTTGACCCTCACCTCTGAAAGAGCTCCTCTTCCTCAGAGCTCTTCCCCTTGCCACATCCTTGGGCTTTCCCCCTGGCCATGCCCAATCCTATTTCAAACTCTACTTCAAGCCTATTCCTCACTTCATTGGTGCCCCACCTTTGGGCTCCTCTATGTTCCCTGAGAATGCAACCTAGATAGCACTGTGTTACCCACTCCTGTCCTCTTTAAAGAATGCTTAAGGGTGTTCCTGGTATTCACTGGAACCCACTTGATAGAACCTTCCACTCTTGGGCATGAGGTCACTGTCAGCTCTGAACATTGTGCCTCTTCTTATTTATCATTGTACACACAAGACCTTGGGACCATGATCTAGGGCCCCAGAATGAGAATGAAAGACAACAGGTCCCTGGAACAGCATTTCAGAAGTGCCCTCCCCTTGGTCTCCATGACAGCTTTGGTCTGTTGACCTTCACAAGCAGTGTGCACTGGAAGTGGTTATTGTGGACTTGGTTAAATTCCATCTCTTATGGGGGCCATGGTGGCCCTTGCCCACGAAAGCAACCGGTGCACTAGAGAGCAGAATGCTGGGAGTGCCCAACCAACACCCCCAGGTTGTGCTTTCCATGCTGAGCCTTAGGCATCTGCCTGGTTTTCACATCACCCCACTGTCAGAGGCCCAAAACAAGTGGTATCTATTGGAACACATCATTATTTACCCCCTGAAACGTACTCTTTCACATACCTGGCTCACATTTGATTCTGTGGGTCAGGAGGGTCCTGGAGAAAGGCAGAAAGTAGGCCACAGATCTCCACACACCTCCTGGAAGCCATGAAAGAAAATCTTGGGTCTGAATCCCTCCTCGTCTCAGGCTGGCTGTAAAAATTCAACTCCCAGGGGCTGGAGAAATAGCTTAGAGGTTAAGAGCACTGACTGCTCTTACAGATGGTTCTGAGTTCAATTCCCAGCAACCACATATGGTGGCTCATAACCATCCGATTCCCTCTTCCCGTGTGTCTGAAGAGTGACAGTGTAATTGCATACATAAAATAAATATTTAAAAAAAAAATTCAACTCCCTTACTTAGGTTCACTCACTTAGAAAATGGGAATGGGTGGGTGGAGAGATGGCTCAGTGACTGAGGACTCAGCAGCACTGACTGTTCTTCCAGAGGTCCTGAGTTCAATTCCCAGCAACACATGGTGGCTCACAACCATCTGTAATGGGGTCTGAGGCCCTCTTCTGATGTGTCTGAAGACAGCTACAGTGTACTTATATAAATAAAATAAATCCAAAAAAAGAAAGAAAGAAAGAAAGAAAGAAAGAAAGAAAGAAAGAAAGAAAGAAAGAAAGAAAGTGGAAATGGAAGTGAGCTTGTGTCTCAGAACTGATGTCAGTATGGTCATACTTCACCTGCCTAGAACAGGAGAGCTAGGTGGGTAGTCAGTGGGACTGCAGCAGACTGCAGTTGGTTGTTCAAGGGCCTGCAGTCTTCCAACAGTTTCTGTCACACCATATTTACCTGGTACAAAGTTTTTTCCCTGGGTCTCAACCTCTTCACTTAAGTATCTGTTTTTGTTTTTTGTTTTTTTTTTTTTTTTTTTTTTTTGTTTTTTGTATTCTGTTTATACCAGAAGGTATTATGGGCAGTGTGATACAGAAAACAGTGGTCATACAAGAGTGTAGGGAGCCTGACACCTTTTTTTTTTTTTAAGACTTATTTATTTATTTTATATATATGAGTACACTGTAGCTGTAGAGATGGTTGTGAGCCTTCATGTGGTTGTTGGGAATTGAATTTCTATTCTCTTACTGCTGAGCTATCTCACCAGCCCTAGATCGCACCTTTAATTACAGTATTTAGAGGCAGAGGCAGGTAAATCTGAGTTTGAGGCCAGCCTGGTCTACATGATGTGACCCTTTCTTAAAACAATACACCTGGGCTGGAGAGACTGCTCAGTGGTTAAGAGCACTGACTGCTCTTCCAGAGGTCCTGAGTTCAATTCCCAGCAACCACAGGGTGGTGGCTCACATTCATCTGTAATGGAATCCAATGCCCTTTTCTGGTGTGTCTGAAGACTGCCACAGTGTACTCATATAAAATAAATAAATAAATAAATAAATAAATAAATAAATAAATATTTAAAACAACAAAATACCTAAAATGGGAGAGACAGAGACAGAGACAGAGACAGAGACAGAGAGAGACAGAGAGCGAAAGCACAAGAGAGCATGGAGTAGGATGCAGAGAAAAAGACATCAAGGATAATGGATGGCTGGGCAGTGGTGGCACACACCTTTAATCCCAGCAGAGGCAGGCAGATTTCTGAGTTCGAGGCCAGCCTGGTCTACAGAGTGAGTTCCAGGACAGCCAAGGCTACACAGAGAAACCCTGTGTTGAAAAACCGAAAAAAAAAAAAAAAAAAAAAAAAAAAAGGATAATGGATGAAAATGAATAGGAGGAAGTGGAAGGCTTTTCTGAGGTAGTGATATTTAAGGCAGAAACACTAGGAAAGGAGCTATGTAGACAACTGAAACAGGTCTCAGGGAAGATATACAGGAGGCTCCACCTTAGCATTGAGATGAAGAGGTGGGTTGGGGGAAGATGGTTCTGTTTGGGTTGTGGGTTGCAGAAGACTGTATTACCATTTCCCATGATCTCCAGAAAGGCTGTTTGCCTGTCCATCATACGAAACCTTAATAACAGTTTGATTGTCCTAAAGAATCCTTGGACCCTAGTGGGGGGCTGTCCATTTCCTCCTCTGTGTGTGTAAGAACCCACAGTGGCCAACTTAGCAGAGACATTTTTCAGAGTCTGTCTCCTTGTGATACTGAGTCTAGACTGGTTGTCAAAACTCAAGACTTCTTTAATTTTTGTCAATGAGACCTCACTTTAGCTTTGAAGTCTCAGATGGGAAAGACAGAATCATTCATAGAGATCAAGTGGCCTAAGATAGTTTATATGGCACTAAGTTTTCAGTCTAGTGAAAGTTACTTGGTCTGCAGGAAAGGCTTTCTACTGAACACAGGAAGCTTGTGTCTGCCAGACTTTGGGGTAACCAGGTCTGAGAACACACCTCCTAATTGCAGCACTCCATGCTAGCTGAGGTCAGTATCTCTTCATTTAGGAACCTCCACAGTCACAGTGAGCTTTATCAGTGCCCAAGTTCCAGTCACACAAACCTCCGAGCCGGAGCATCTGGTTCGTATTCTCTCTCTCTCTTTTTGGTTTTTCGAGACAGGGTTTCTCTGTGTAGCCCTGGCTATCCTGGAGCTCACTCCATAGACTAGGCTGGCCTCATACTCAGAAATCCGCCTGCCTCTGCCTCCCAAGTGCTGGGATTAAAGGCGTTCGCCACCACCATAGGGGGTGGTGAGGGTCTGGTCTGACCAGCTGGACATTTCCCCCTGTTGGAACAGCTCCCTTTTGTGGGGACAGATATGGTATTCAAAAGATTACTTTTCTTCCGTTGGATTATCCTCCCAACGGAACCCGCTCTGTGTACCCTCTCAAGCCCTGTAGACACATCTTTCCTAAACAGAATGTTCCCTACAAAGTTGGGACATTCCCCTTACTAGGATCCCTCCTCCCAACTGTGACATTCCTCCTAACTAGGGATGCTTTCCTAGGACCTTCCTCATGTCAAAGCACCATCCTTTACCAGGTGTACCGCACAAAGTAGAGCAATCCCTGCCTCTAGGTCCCTTATTGAGGCATCCCCCAGGATACAACTCACCATATCTGCTTTTTTGGGAAAACTAAGGAAATAAAAATGTGTCTGTGATTAGAGGTTAAGACTCAAAGCCTTAGGAAGGTGTTGGTGGTGCACATATTTAATCCCAGCACTTGGAAGGCAGAACTAGGTAGATCAAGGCCAGCCTGGTGGACAGATGGAGTTCCAGGATAGCTGGAGCTGCACAGAGAAACCCCATCTGAAACCAAAATACTAAAGGTCTTGTGTTGGTTGCACAGGGCAGGCTCCTCTGACTAGCCTACCAGAAACCAATTTAGAGCAAGAATATACAGTAATGTCTCCTCATCTGCAAGGAGTATGTTCTAAGATACACCCCCCCCCCCGCCGTGGATGTCCAAAACTGCACATAGCCTAGAAGTCTGTATATATTTTGTTTTTATTTATAGGTATGATAAAGGTTTGTAAATTCAACACAGGAAGAGTTTAGTGCCACTAATAACACATTATATCAAGTATGAGACTAATTGTAATACAATTACATGCATGTGGTATCACTTCCAAAAGATCATGCCGTTTTGTGTTTTGTTCTCATTCCTTTTTTACGGGGATTGGAGATGCTACAATGACAAAGTGAAACGATGGCATAAGATGAATGGCACAGGTACTGTGACACTGGTTAGTACTGGTTGTTAATGTCTGAATCATCAGTTGTTGCATCACTACTTCTAAGATTTGATGTTGGTAGCAGATGATACAAGTAGGTAAGGATGCTCAATAGTAGAGGTAACCCCCCACCCATGCAGAACTTTTGGAGAAAAAAAAATGCAATTGAAAATCCTCTGTCTTGCCAGGTGGTGGTGGCACACCTTTAATCCCAGCACTTGGGAGGCAGAGGCAGGCGGATTTC
>JADRCD010169930.1:0-11862 GCA_019843815.1 Montemys delectorum | reverse complement strand
GAGAGACCCGGTGTTGAGTGCCAAAGGAGACAGGTACGCCCAGTGCGTGTACGTGGGTGTGTGCGTGGCGGCGCACGTTCGTGTCCCACTCGGCTGGACCAGGGGCTCGCGCTTTTGGGTGGAGAGGCGCGGGGTGTGTGTGTTTGGGGGGGGGGCGGTGGGGTGGGAGTAGATCTAGACTGGCCCAGCTCAGACTGCCCTAAGCCAGCAATCCCAGCGCTCCAGTAGCTAAATTCAGACTCTGGCACATTCCTGAACGACCCTCCAAGATTGCTCCAGCAAGGGTAAAAGTTAGCCGGCTGTCTGCTCCAAGAGGCAGGGGACACGCCCAGCCTTTCTCCTGCCTCGGGCCCTGTCTTCCCCTCCCCTCCTATGCACCCAGCCACGCCACGAACCCAGAAGGATATTTACTTTCCACTTGGATTCCTGAGGAAGCCTCCTTGAGCCCGAATGGGCGCCAGGCGCACCCTCCTCTCTCCCGCCCGGACAGCGGGGCGCAGCGCCTCCCTGTGCTCAGTGCTTAGAGGCTGCGCTGCCGCGGGAACCACCCCCCCACCCCCCCGCCTCCCGCTTCCCGGGTGAGGGCCTTGGTGTTGGTCGGTGGATGGCCAGGGAGCGGAGAGCGAAAAATAGCAGTAGTCGTTGTAGCAACTGGACAAACATTCCAGAGGCTTGCCCGAGGTGTGAAAGCCCGAGACTTGTGTGGATTTTCTAATTAAAATCCAATAAAGAGCCTGGTATTGTCATTGTGATTTGTGGGATAAATAGGAGACAGCCTTGGAAGAGGGGACACTTCTAACCCCCCACCCCCATTCTCAGCTCACTCTACAGCTCCGCTGGCCGCCCCCTCCCTATTTGCTCAGGTGCAAACCCCTCCCCCTCGTACAGTTCACTCACAAGGCACTATTTGCACAGCCCAGCCTCTTTTCCAAGCACTCGAGATGCGTATTTGAATTTTAAACGGCCAGGCCCGCTCAAAGCGCGCTGGAAGCGCGGGTTCTCAAGGCCCCTCGACTACCCGCTTTACTCAGCCCTCCGTAGCTCTCGGAGGCTCACTGTCCGGGAGGACAATAATTGAGGATGGGGCGGAGCGCAGGGGGCTAGGGAGGAGGGGTGAGGAGGTCCCAGTCTTCTTTGCATTCCAATCTCCAGGATCATGCTTTTGGCAAATAGAGATTGCCAGAAAGAATCTTCCTGCTGGAATTACAGAAGGCTTTTAATCTTCTCATCGTTTTCCCCGGCATGAAGTGTGGGGCTGGCCGTTGGAAGCACTCCGTAGCCCCCGGAATGCGACCTGGGGCTCTGGCGAGCCTGAGTCGTCAAGTCGCACGACCCCGCTTGACACACAAGGCGCGGCGCCCTAGCCCGCGTGTGTAGAATGCCAATGAGCTGCCCTCCCCAGCCGGGGTCTGCACTGCCTTCGAGACCCTCGGGGCTGGATTACCGCTGCTCATTTGGGAGGAGATCCCCTAGGGACTCCCACCAGAGGGACTCCGCGATCAGGGATGGTAGGGAAGCCTTGTGCATTCAGTGCAGACTTAAGGTCCAGGGCCTGGGCCCACCAACTGTATTTTCCACCCCAGCCTAATAGGAGCTCCCGGACCAGGGTCCTGCAAGGAGCCTGGTGAGGTGGAACTCCTGAAGCTGACCTCTTCTACAGGCCTTCCCACCGCCGCTCCTGTCCATCCTTGCTAGCTATTGTTGCCAGAGCCAATATCACCTACTCAGTATTTCTTGACGTTTAAATTATTTCCAACTAGCTGGTGTCGTTAAAATACAGTTTAGGAAACTTGGGAAGCTTGGGTGGGGGTGGGGGGCTCGGGGAAGATAGAACTCTATAGAAAGTCACCGTGAGCTGCCTTGTCAGGGAACACAATTCATAGAGGCCACTGCACGTGCGCTGGCTGCCTGCCTCCCTAGCTGTTCCTCCCCCCCAACAGCGTGTGGCGTTGCAGGCCCAGGGAAGTCCGCCTCGCGCCTGCTGGGGGCAGCCGCTCCAGCGAGATCGCCTTCCGCAGTCCTGCCGGGGACTTTCTGAATCCCAGCTGGGCTCCTAATAAGAACGGATGCTTCCAAGCTTGCGGTCTCCCGACGTTGGAAGTAAAGAGTTTATTACCTCCCACCAGGCCTTTCCCATCACAGGCTTAGCAGTGAGTTAAGTTAGTTTAGAATCCACAGGCGCCCAGCGGGGAGGAGCCAGAACCTGGGTTTATGCACTGGACAGATCCTTCTGCCCATGGGGCTGGGGGAGGGGGTGGCAGGAGGTTCTTAAGCCCTAAATGAGAGAACAGATCAAGGCGAGCTCTGGCCGATATCTGTAATCATCAGGAAGCCCTCCCTTCCACAATGCTCTCTGACATCCTCTGTCTCTACTACCTGAAGCAGGGGGCTCTGGAAACCACCCAGTCTGGGAATTCGCCCATGTAGAGATGCTGGCCGGTAGCCTAAAAGGTTGCAGAAGTACCTGGCTGGGGGAGGGCTCATAGGCTATGTCCCCACTGCAGAGATCTACTGATTTTCAAGAGCATTCCTCCTTTTTTATGGCTCTTCCTTCCGGCCTGTTTTTCTTCCAGACCTTCTGGTGGGAAGGGCTGGAGGTGGAGGGTGTTGGAGAAAGGCCAGGAGGAGGCGGCTCACTTACCTGCTTTCACAGAGCAGTGGATGTGAGCTTTGGATTCATAGTAGACCCAGTCGAAACCTGCTTCCACGGCCAGGCGAGCCAGCATGCCATACTTGCTGCGGTCCCGATCGGACGTTGTGATGTCCACTGCTCTACCCTCATAGTGTAGAGACTCCTCTGAATGATGGCCGTCCTCATCCCAGCCCTCCGTCACTCGAAGCTTCACTCCAGGCCACTGGTTCATCACAGAGATTGCCAAGGCATTTAACTTGTCTTTGCACCTCTGTGGGGAGAAGGGGGGAACCCTAAGTGGCAGACACGGTTTCTCCACCAACCACAGGCTCAGGACCCAGGGGTTGAGTGAATGAGGACATGGGGGTGGGGGTATGGTGGCTGCTGGAGGGGTGGGTTCTCCAGGGAACCAACTGACTGCTTGTCTCCAACTCAGAAACTTAGAGGTAGCTACAATGGCCTGAGGAACGAGAGCAGTTTCTCCTTAGATGAGATTCCAGGTGTGCTTTGGTGAGACAGGACTCCTGGTGAACTCTAAGGGTTAGAAGCCCTGTGTTATCTCGGAGGTCAGGCCTCCCCTATACCATAGCAACGCTGAGGGGTGGGCGGTGGGCCAAGGACAAGCAAGCAGGTGAATGCTGGTGTCCAGCACAGGCAGGGCAGAGGACAAACATTCTTGGTCTAGGCAGCCACATTCTTTCCCCCAAGGAGCTCCTCTCTGCCAGGCTTGTCTGGGGCTTGATTGTGTTCCTGTTTTCTTTGACCAGTTCTCTTCCTCCCCTCTTGTTTTCTCGGCCCTGCACAGAATGGTGTCCTGCAAGTTTGAAGAGCAAACTTAACAAGTGGATGGGGGTAGGGTGGGAAAGGTAGGGGGATGGGGAGCCAGAAAGGCCCAAGGCTTCTGAGCCCTGCCCAAGAGAGGGTCTTCTGCGAAACCCTTGTTACTCTGCCTCCTCCCTTGTAGGACACAGTGGAACTTGGGAGAGTGGAGGCGCTACTCTTGGGCCACATTAAGAAAAAGATGTCCTAAAAGAGAAGAGCTAAGTGTGTGTGTGTGTGTGTGTGTGTGTGTGTGTGTGTGGTGGGTGGTTAGCTCAGTGCTTGGAAGTTTATGCTGCTGATGGTGGCATGCTGGATTGGAGGGTTGTGAGTGGAGACAACATGGTAAGGGCACATTACCCAGAACACTGGACCTCTGTGGAGGCAGGAGTAATTTCTGCAGAGGGTAGGACTGATATCCCATGATCCCTCAGGCTGAAAGAATTGCTAGCAGGTTACAGGGATGGGAGAGTGGCCCCTAGATGATCGGGCTCTAGATGTAGCCAGCCCAGTCCTTCATGGACAGAGAAATGTGTGTCCATCAGGAAAAGTCTATCTGGCAACAAGGCCCAGGAATATGGCTGTAGAGTTCAAAGCACAACAAATGGGAGGGGCGCAGTAACAATAGGTCCGCTCTGGCAGCTTTCTGGGCCTGCCAGCGGTTTTCTTAAGGAGAAAAGTCCGAAGGACAGAATTGGAGTTCAGTCTGGGGGATTGAATCTGTTTTACATGAAAATCAGTCACTGAACCAGGGTCAGTTTAGAACCGAGAATCAAAGCCGCTGCGCGCAGGCGCACACGGGGTACGTTCTGCTTATCTCTTCCTTTATTCCAGCCTGCACTCCACCTGGCTCCCTTCTTTCCAGGGAGTCGGGAAAAGCTTGCGATGTGATTTTAACAAGCTTCCCATCCGGCAGAAGGGAAGAGCGAGGGTAGGCTGGGCAGGGTTCTGAAGCCCAGTACCCTGACCTGCGCCACAAAAGCAGACACAGAGGACCCCAGGCAAGGAACTCTGGGCAAGCTTTAGGCGCGGAGAGGCCAACTCTGATGGTCACCGAGTTGGCACCTGGTGCCCCAGAGCCCTCCCCGGCACCAGGCCCAGCGTAGCTCAGCAGGCAGATTCAGGGTACTACCCCGCCAGCGATGGGAGGGAATGTCGCAGGCAACGCTGGGAAGCTCAGCCCGGTTATTAATTCATTGGGTCGTGTGCCGCTAATCGAGCCCGACTCTGTGCAGCCACCGTGAAGCCCAGCAGGGTCACTGGGGCCCAGCTTTGTGTCTGCGGAGGCCAAGTTGTTTCTGAAGCCTCCAGTGCAGTCCAGGGGCTCAGAGCAGGGGCTGTCACATCCAAAGATGGACTTCCCACATTGTGAGGGAGGCGGTGTCTCACTTCAAGAGACTCCACTCTCTAAATACACCTCACACCACTCTTCGCCTAACTGGGGGGCGGGGACAGACCCTATCCTTCAAAGTAGAAAACTATTCTTCAAACCCACACCTGGCCTCTTTTTCCTGACTAACCCCTCTAAGCACGTAGGAAATTATTCAGCCTAGCTCTTCAGGTGGTTCCCCCCTCCCCATTTCAGCCTGCAGAGCCTGCAGATCAGGCCCCTCGCTGCCTCCCACTCCAGCCCCCTGGCCGCGGGCACAACAGCCTGGCACTCTCTGGGGCCTGGACTGCGTTGGGAGTGTGTCTGTCTGCGCTTCCCTCTCCGGAGTTAATATTAACCAGGAGCTCCTGCGATCCAGAACTGCTCAGAAAGTTCCACTGGGGACGGTCCTGCCATGGTTGAGGGACTTGGGCTCAGTGACCTTAGAGAGACAGACTGGGAATCAGGAGAGACTGAAGAGAGTGGCACCTCGGGCCGAACCAGGTGGTTGTTAAAGGGGGGTGAGGTGGGAGTGGGGAGGCCGATGGCAAGTTCCTTAGAGAACGCACAAATCCCGAGCCCCGAGATTCTCTCCCATCCCCACCCCCCACCCCACTTCACCCTTTCACCTCTAGTCTCGTAGTCTCGCCACCTCCTTCCTTCCCTCCTTCCTTCCACCTCCTCCTTCCCTCTTAACTCTGCCAACCCGGAATAAGAAACCAGCGATGGTTATATTGTACTAAGGGGAACTTCTTAGCCGGCCACCTTTACAGCCACCCTTATTTTGAGGGATTTTTGCGGGGTGGGTGAGAAGATCCTGGCTTGGCCTTCCCCACCCCCACTTTTGCTGTCTCTACTCCCTCTTTTGGGGTTGGGAACCAGAATGGCTACTGCCCGGGGGGAAAAAGTACGTGTTTTCGTTTCGTTCGTCTGAAGGAACTTGACAGAAGGTCAGAAGTTCAAATGCTGCTTGCGCGCTCACGCGGCGGCGGCGGCGGCGGCGGCGGCGGCGAGAGTGATCGGGTGTAGGGGTGCTGAGCCCCGGGGCCCGGGCTGGAAGGATCGGCGTGAGGGGAAGGACATAGCTGGGGGTCTCCCTTCAGGGAGCTGAGGCCGAGGGGCAGCGAAGGCGGCGGGATTGCAGTCGAGGCCAGGCCCGCGGGGCTCCCTGCCTTGCGACTCCTCGCGGCTCAGCCTCTGCCTGCGCGCCCTAGGGAGTGAGCGCGCTTGGAGCCCTGCGCTCCGGCGGGGCGCGCTCCGCGCGTGCAGAGTCAGGGTCAAGCCGCCGGAGCGCACCCCTCACCCCCACCCCCGCGCGCAGAAACCCTAGCCGCGGAATCGTTAACGCTGGAGTAAGCGGAGCTGAAAGGCGTCTACCGTGGCTCGGCGCTCTCGCAGCTCTGCGGCACGCAGAGGCCCGGCGCGCTGGGCACCGGAGCCAGCCTGCCTAGGACCCCCTCGCAGACCCATCCGGGCTGAGGTACCCTACGTGTCCACGCCAGGCCTCTTTGCATTAGTAATCCTTTCCCTCCTCACACCTTCCAAAGCACCTCCGCATCCTGAGACGCTCCCTGGGGGGGGGGGGGGCAGGGTAACTAGGGGATGGGTGCCCCGGGCCGGCGGGAGAACTCGCTCCTGCAAGCCGCACCAGTCGGGCGCCCCGCGGTCCGCGCAGAGTTAACTGTGGCTCGCGCAGCTCCCCGGCTCCCGCGCGCGCGCGCGCCCACACTCGCGGTCCAGATTTAAGGTGGTCGGGAGCAGATGAGGGAGATGGAGGGAGAAGATGGAAGGAGAATGGCCCTGTACTCAGCCTCCACGACTCCTCTTTGCTCCAGCTCTGGCCCGCCACCCTAAGGCTAGTCTTCTAGGCTTCCCATACAGCAGGTACCCGGTGGCGGCGAGATGCGCGTCCCGTCGCGCGGGCTGTTCTACTCTTGTTTTCTCCAGCCCCCGCCCCCCTGCACTTGCGCCCCGCCAGCGCCGCTCCGCCAGCCGCTTGGCGCACCTAGCCCTAAAGGTAGGACTTGAATATTTTAATAGGGCAGTAAAAGGATGCTGACCTATATTTGCAAGGAAACCCATTTTCAGCTCCAGTCATACGTGCATGGAGTTTCAGAAAGTCTCGATTTGGCTGGGAGATTGGCTGTCTAGAAATCTCAAAGGAAGTGGGATGGGAAGAGAGGCTCATGTTTTGCTTTGCTGCCCGTCCATCCACACTGGTCGCCGAATATTTATTCGCTTCTAATTCTTATGCAAGCAGGTTGAAAATTAAAGCGATTGCAAAGCCAGCAAGTTCCAAGTCCCTCCCCTAAGGTACCGAGGGCTCTGGAGAAATGAGGAGCATCCTTAAAGAAATATCAATACAGTCTCTGACCGGCACAGTTGAGGACGATGGGATGGCAGTCAGGCTACGCGTTAGAGTGGGGACAAGACCTCTGGAGCTGCTGCCTTTTGTCAGAACTGCTCCCTGGCTTTCTCAGTTACAGTTCTTTGGTGGTGGGGGGGTAAAGGGTGGGGTGGTCTTGGGAGAAAAACACTGAAAAGGGAAAGGTAGGAGCTAGGGGCTGAAATGCTCCAGGCTATGTTTGCAGTGACCTGGAGGCCCTCTGAAGTGTATAGGGGCATTCTCACTCCCTCTATTTTTCTACCTCCACTTGGAAAGGGCAGACACCCCCAGAGTGAAGGTCTTTTCAAGTTTCAAGCTAGAATACAGGTAGTTAGAGGAGGTCGTCCCGGGAGACTAATTAAATGAGACTAATAAGATAGAGAACCCCATCTTCTGGTGCCCCATTCCAGCAAACCCTAAACTTCCTGCTGGACCCTTCACCTCCTTTCTCCTCCCGGAAGAGAAGTGCTAGGTGGGCAGGTGGGTGGAGAAGGAGAGAGCAAGCCCAAAGAGCAAACAGAGCAGGGCTGACTGCTTGGTCACACGCACCACCACCCCCCTCCCGGGAAGGAGCCCGTTTCCCACCCGCAATGGGTCTCTACCTGAGTCATCAGCCGGTCTGCTCCCGTGTTTTCCTCATCCTTAAATATGATGTCGGGGTTGTAATTGGGGGTGAGTTCCTTAAATCGTTCGGAGTTTCTTGTGATCTTCCCTTCATATCTGCCGCTGGCCCCTAGGGTCTTCTCGGCTACGTTGGGGATAAACTGCTTGTAGGCTAAAGGGGTCAGCTTTTTGGGGTGCCGCCTCTTTCCAAATCCCCTGCCGGGCCCGCAGGCCAGCCCGGGGCACACCAGCAGCGAGGAAGCAAGGATCACCAGAAAACATCTGGCCAGCAGCAGCAGCATCTCGTCCGCGGAGCCAGAAGACTTGTGAGCTGTCCCCGCGCTGTCTGTGCGCGAGCGGGTACGCGCGGGTGTGTGCGTGTGCGCTCTTCCTTGCGCTCGGCTCTCCCTTCCTCGCTCGGCTCGTTCGTTCCCTCTGGCGCTGCCTGGCTCTTTCTCTTCCTATATAACCTTGCCTGCCGCTGCTGCAGGGGACTTATCTCCGATCCCCACCCAGACAGGGGCTGCGATGGCAGGCTGCCGGGCGCTGGTAACGGAACACATCGGAGTTGGGTCTCGAGACAGCAATTAAAAGACAAAAAGAGCCCGATTTTAAATGGTAGCAAGGCTGGAGAGCTTGTGAGACAGGCTGCCTTTCGCACTATATTATAGCTGGCAGGGGCGCATCTGATTGGCCAAGCCGCACAAGCTTGTCTTCTGATGTTAACCCTGAGAAAGACTACATTTCTCCCCCCTCTGACTGCTGTGGCTCTATTTTCACCTGAAGGCTTCCAGTTTAAAAAAAAAAAGAAAAAAAAAGTCTTTACTAAGGTAAAGGTGGGTGGGAGGAAGGAGGCCTGTTTATTGGAATAATACCCTACCCTGCCTGCTTTGTGTTCACGGCTGCTTCCCCTTACTTTCTCTAAATGGTAGATGCTTTGGTTAAAGCCAGCATAAGTTTTTAAAGGACAGTCCAGATGCTTCCCCCACAAGCTTTGACCATCAAACAGCCTCTCACTTGTTTGAGGGCAAAGCTGCCTCCCTCCTGTTTACCTTATTTACCCCATCCCCAGATGTGAGTGTACAGCACAGATATCGCCAGGTTGTGAACAGGTTGTGAACACCCGAGCATCTCCTGAATATTTAGCATTTTTTAGATAGAGGATAATCACAAGTGGTCCTGATCTAAAGAGTTGCTGTTTTAAGTGGCCCTAAAATACTACTGTCCTTCATTGTCTCTCATGGACTGCACCACACTCAAGCCTCTGCAGGTGGATGGATGCATCCAAGCTGGGGGCAGGTAAAGAATGTCTGCAGGATGCAGTGGGGTGCATAGGCCCAGTGGGTCTATGTGCTGCACCTCAGCATGGGCAGGGGCTGGTGTGTGCTTAGGGGGTAGAGGTGATCTGCCTGGGGCAACTGAAAGTGGGCAAGGCTGCATACACAAAGCTCGCCCTCCAATCGATCCCAGCCAAGTGCAGGGCTGGGGTAAGTTGATGTGGAATTCAGGCTCCTTAGCACAGTTGTATTTCATAGGAGCTTTGCAAGCTAGTTTTCAAGGACAGAAGCTGGCCAGGTGTAGGCCTGCAGACAGAAGGTGTTAGGGATCTAGGGGACAGTGTTCTGACATAGGGACATCTCAGAAGAGGATGTGCTGTATACAGGTCACCACTGTCGGTTGTTCTTTCAGGAAAAAGAAAAATGTCAAGAAATGTCTTAGTTGAACCAGAAAAATAAAACGCGAAACACTTTGTTTTTTATAGATTATGTGATTCTGCTCTGCCCTTTCTCCCATCCTTCTCACAGGCAAGATTCCTCTAGGACGGGTGAGCTATTTGTGTGGAATGGAATACCTGCTCAGGGCCTGAGTCCTCCAGTGTTATCCCAGTGCAGGGAGAGGCCAGGTGAGCTGGGAGCTCAGCCCCAGTGATCTTTCAGAGGGTCCCTTGGTTGCTTGTGAGTTGGTGTGAGGAGTGGAAAATGCTTCCTCCTGTCTCCTGTGAGGCTCAATAGGCAGTATGGCAGAGCCTCACTATCCCAGGCTGGGGAAGGGTTGACTAAAGCTTTCACACCTGCCCTCTCTGGAGTTTTCTATCCTTTGATTTATGAGGACCATGCACAGATTCCTAGTGGGAGTTGGTCCCAGCTTCGTGCAGGCCAAATAAGAGCCAGACTCTCCAGCCCATGTCTTCTGTGTACACCCCCCGCCAACTAGGAAAAATGAATCCAAAGGGGTCCACTGTTCTTGACCCAGGAGGGTGGGACTGCCTGGCATGTGGCCGTCATATTACTAGCTAGTGGCGGGCTAGACAAGACCTGAGCCTCGTTTTGCCTCAGTATTTTCTTGTTCTCTGTGCATGCTGACCGACACTCTCTTCTTGATGTCTTTGAATATAGACTGGTGAATGGATCCTGCACCTGTAGACAGCGCTCCTCAGCATTGGATGGGGCAGGCAGATGTGATCTGGAAACAAACCGGTAAGCTGCCAGAGTTCCATGTGGGCACAGCTGGCCTTGGAGTGGCCAGACATGGTCAACTCCCTCCTGGCTGTGGAGAAGAAGGTGACTTGGTTCTGCTCTGGCCTATTGCTGGCCCCGACTCCATCTCTAGGGTTAAGGGATGCTAGTTCCAGAGAGAGCATGGTAAGGATTGGCCTTCTTGGAGCCTGGGAGGATCTTTAGAAGGAAAATAAAGATTTACTATAAACCCTGTTGTTTTTTCCTTGTACCCAGGGGCAGCTTGCTTCCTGCTCCAGGTTGCAGAAATGCTTTTACCCAAGTAAAAGCAATCGCAGTTCGTATTTGTTGTCTTGAGAACATGACCATGAGCCTGGCCACAGGGCAAAATGTGGTCTTTATTCTCTGCCTCCTTCCCAGGGAATCCACCCACCCCCACTTCCCAGACACCAGACACTTGCTGCCTTCCACCTCCAGACACCAGATGGCTCCCTCTCTTTGCTTTCCCCTCTAGACCATTTGGGCCCCTCCCTGTGCCTGCAAGGAGGTTCCAGCCCAGCCTCTGCCTGGTGGGGCCAGCCATCCCCTCCCAGGGGCTACGTCTCATTTGTGTAGGCTCAGCCATTCCTCCTGCTGGGCATTTTCACGTTCTCATCCTTATTGCTTCTTTCCATCCAGGGTTCTTTCCTTCACTTTGAGGAGCGCTGGCCAACCTTTGTGTCTGCCCCACCCCCCTGGAGGCGAAGTCCTGGGCATGGCCCCTTCCCCCTTCCAGCCCCTGCCGCTAGATGGCGTTCTCACTCTGCCTTCGGCTCTGGGCTGCGGGGTTGGGGAAATTCTGCAGTCTCCAGTTGGAAGGGCCTGGAAGCAGGACTAGGCTCTTTGGCTCCTCCTTGCTCTCTGCCACTTGTCTTTCCTTCCCAACCCTTACTTCCCTTTCCCCAGTTTGAACTAGGGATCCCAGCCCAGCCCTGCCTGCTGGCCTCTTTTCTTTTCCTGGTTTCTCTTCCAGTTGAATTCTCTACCTTACAACAGCTCAGCACCATCTCATTCTATCCAATCACACAGTTAAGTTTCATTTTCTTCCTGATTTTTTTCAATTTTGGCAAATAGAGTTTCACCTGCTTCATTTTGTTCTCTGGAGTGATATCTAGCGGAGAGGAAAACCTCACAGTCAAGGAGTCTGGAGCTTCTGTGTTAACAGTCAGAGAATCACATGGCTCTGTGACACTTTGTCCACGCCCCCTCCAACCTCTGTAAGGTGTAAGCCATGGGTATTTCATTTAGGCCTCAGCTCTGTGAATCTTTACAGTCTCCAAGAGGGTTCTGATCCACTTTAGGGCCACCAGCTACATTTGTGACTTGGAAAGAAGAATTCAGTGTAGGCAGGTGGCCTTATGGCCCAGGGGACCAAGGGATGGGTCTGGATGCCATAGCCAGTTTTTCTGACCCAGGTTTGGGCATTTCTTTACCATAGCTGCTTTGGCAATCCAACATGCCACCACCTTTCCTCCGGCCTTAGAGCTGCTGAATCACAGATCCCCTGCGATTCATCATAAGAATTAGAATCATCACCTGGGGAGCTTTGAAAAAAAAA